>NDGN011426169.1:0-20123 GCA_002564285.1 Tympanoctomys barrerae | reverse complement strand
ACCAGTTTGGTTTGAAACTGTCTCATTGCTATTTGTTTCTCAATAAAATTATGGGGGAAAAATAGGATTTTATTTACAGACTGTACAAAGTATAACAATAATATCAACTCAGAAGTAATCTGAAAAATTTAGCCGTGAGATTGTCACTTAAAATTTTGATTTTCACATTTCCACAGATACTTAAAATTTATGGATATGTTATAAAGCCAAAATAACTAATAATCCTACAATAATAAATCTGCATTAGTAACACTTCGGAGAAACGAAAATTTGAAGTCACAGAATCATAGTGCTAATATTTTTCATCCTAGTAACCTAAATGCACATGATTCATTTCTTTGGGAATAAGAACAGACTTCCCATTATATCCCCCAAAATATTATTTCATTCACAGCCCATATATTTCCTTTGCACTCAGGTTAACACTGTAGTTTACACCCAGGAATGAGCTTGGGTCTATGACACTAGCAAAAGCAACAATGAGGAGTCCATAAAGAAAATAAAGATTGGGCAACATAAGATTAGAAAAGAGGCCATTCTTTCAGTGGGAAAGCCCCACAGTAGAGAAGCCTAGAATGTTCACATCTGGCCAGCAGTGGCATGCACAGGAGCTGAATGAGATTCTGACAGAAATATGCTCTGTTGTTTGCTTTTAATTGACAGGGGAGAGAAAAATCATAGTAAGTCCTCAGGAAGTGCATCATATTATGCCAATCAAGAAGTCTGAAATGAATTGTAATACTTTGGTTATCAGTGAAGCACCAAGCAGATGTAATTAATCAAAAGGGAAGCCAAGTCCTTAATCCTCTCATCAATCTAAAAATTGTTCTTTCAGTACTTAATATATTCTAAGAACTACTTTAGCAATCACAGATAAAATAATAAAAGACATTTAGAGTTTTTTGGCATCATCTGGCGTATACTAAAACAGAGGAAAATCTTATAAACTAAGAAACGCTTAGCAATGATTAGTGTGATTTTAGTACACATGACATGTACAAGATACATTTTAATAAAAATGATGGTGCCAATTATTTCCTTGTCTTGTCTTTGCTGCTTTTCTTTTCTTTTTCTTTTTCTGAATCCAGAAACTTCCCACTTACTGTATTCTTAGCCTTCCTTTTGCTCCTTTTTTGTTTGTTTGTGTCTTATCTTGTGCAAGGCCGTGCATGCTAGTGCATGTTAAGATGTGCAGCTTGTGTTCACCCTCAAGTTATCCTCACCTCAACCTCCCAGAGCGCGGATTCCAGTCCGGCCTGTTGCATAATGCCTGACCTGCTGCCCATTTTAGACTAATTATAAATGAAGTAATAGAAAATATATGACATCAAAAATATAAAAATCTAGATGTAATTTAACACAGAATTAAATTACTTTCAAACCTTGTGGAATCTAATTTGTATTTTCTAACACTGCAATTAGGAATAAACAGCCTGTGATGCATACTAAAATTTCTGTCTGAATATTATTCTTAGGAAATCTTAAATTCTGCTTGTGTATGTGAGAGTCGGCAAGAGTGCTAGATCTGTGGTCTCACTCCAATCCTGATTCCCCTGACAGAGGACTATATTTGGCCTTTGAACAGGCCTTATGTCCACACTCATTCTCCATAATTAACTGGAATGGCACCTGATTAAGTTGTGTGCTTAAAAGAAATCTTATCATGCTTTCCACTTTAATCAGCTGTTCTTATTAAAAACATTCTTTTCTTTATGTAAGAAAAAATATTTTCTTTATGTAATGTTAATAATAAATAATATTATTTTTTCTTTATTTTAAGAAGAAGTGGAAGATACACATTCTAGGGCTGTATACAGTGTATGAGGTTCTGGGTCCTCTTGATTTGATTGATCCAACTTCAGCTTAGAATCCAGAGGCAACGGGCATCACTCGTTCATTCCAAATGCAACAAACAAGCCTTGGAGAGCACGCTACAGATGGTGTCCGAGACGTGTCTTTTTAGAGGCCGTTGGCCAGGGCCGGCCCGATAGCTCAGTAGACTAAAGTGCCTGCTTAGGCAGGGCACAGTTGGCTGGGTTCAATCCCTGGCGTGTCCTGCCGGCCCTGCAAGCGGGCTGAGCTGACATGATGATTGAGACTGGGTGCACGCTGTAATCCCCGTGCTTGGGATGCTGAAAACAGCAGAATCATTATGAGTCTGATCTACATAGTGAGACCCTGTAGGCCTTGTAGAACCTGTCCTAAATACAAAATAAATACATAATAATAGTAAAATAAAAGACATTGGCCAGTCTTGCCAATGTCTGTGATCCTAGCACTCTGAGTGGCAGCTGCAAAAAGAAGGCAGGTTCAAAAGCCTGGCTGACTTAGAGATTTAGCAAGACCCAGTCTCAATATGTGATATACATTTTATATAATATATATTACATATGAATAAATATATTACATATTATATAATACGAGATGAGCATAAAGCTGAGTGAGAAGGACCTGCTTCAATTGGAAAACCAGTATTATAACAATATCCATCATATGTTTAAGCAAAACTCAAAAACAAATTTTACTTCTGATGAGAAAAGTGAGCAGCAGAGCAGCTGTTTGTTTTTCACAGCTTCATCAGGCCATGTGAAAGCTAAGACGCGGGGCCAGGTTCCCAGCTTCAGAGCAGCGCTACAGGCCGGCATAGCCAACGAGCCACTCTCAGTCTACGTATGAAACACAACGGTGGTACTAGGCAGTGCACAAGTAACTCAGCATTTATGCCTTTCTACAAACTAAGCCGTAAGATTTTTAAAAAAAAATTACAAAGTATTAATCTATAATAACTGTTTGAGGAAAGAGAAGTAGAAATTTCAGAAGCATTCACTATAACTATATCTAAGTCTGCAAGTTGACTACCAGGTTGAACTGCTGCATACACTAACTTGTTATCTCCCTTAACAGATTTTTAAGTGCACTGTTCAGAAAATGCAGGGCTTTCACAGGTCCTGTGCACCCACACAACGCCTCGTTTTCATGGGCTCCTTTCTTCTGGATTCCATGATCAGGTGGTAAATTCCCTGTATTCTACATGCTGCAGCCTTTCTGGCCCCATCATTTTAAAGCCACCAGTACATTTAATTGCTTCCCCTATTTGTTTTCATGCCCCTCCTTTCCATGAATCACCTTTGAGAGTGAAGTCTTTTTTTTTTTTTCTGTCTTTTTAAAAGTGTATTTTAGTACAGGGTCTACAGGGTCTCACTACACAGGTCAGGCTTGCAGTGATTCTCCTGTTTTCAACCTCTCAAGTGCTAGGATTACAGCGCACACCACCACACCCACTCTTAATTGCTGTCACCCAAGCCCCAGGGACAGGCGGGCATGGCAGGCCAGAAATTGAACCAGCCACTGTGCTCTGCCTAAGCAGGTGCTTTACTCTACTGTCCACAAATCACCTTTGAAATCTCTATTGCTTTTGTTGCTGTTCCACTTATGCAAAAGATCATTTTTCAGTGATTTCATCACTTGGCTTTAACACAATATTTATTTGGGACCATCAACTGTTTTCTGTTATTATAAAGTCAACTTCCTTTGAGATGAAAACACCTGAAATAATTTTTTGTTTTGTTTTGTCATTTGTTTGTTTGAAATAGCATTTTGTCTAATGGCATCATTTTAGGACATTATTTAAGAGGTTCAACAGTGTGAATTCCAGCACAGCTTTCAACTGTTTTACACCATATTCCCTTGCAATTCCTTCTTTCACTCATTTATAGAACTTTAAATGAATAATTCTCTCCAAAATTAACACTGCATTTACATTGTTTTCTCCTTTCTGTTTCTTGCAGTAAATTGTTAATTCCATAGAGGGGGAGTGAGTTCATATTCGTCAATGTCATTGCAGCTTCTAACAAGGTGACTGTAAATGAAGCATTTAACATACCTGATGTTCAATTACTTAAAGACAAAGGGTTATGTTGACATCAGGATTTATTTGCAAGCCTCCATATCAAACTTTTGTTATTTATTTGTAGGAATGAATTTCCCAGGAGTGTTCTTTAGAACCCACAGAATTCTACCAGATATGTCCACCATTCAGTCATATTTCAATTATATAGTGAGCAACTTAGAATTTTTATATACAAATGAATTATTTCAAGTTCTAGAATACATTGATATTTTTATATTTTTTACTTTTATTGGAAATGAAATTCACAGACATAAAACATAGTTGATGGAAAATAGAAGAATTGAATGTAACTTAAAATTAAATTGTTATATAATCAGTTGCGCATTTTTTAAGTGTAAATATAGTCACCAGGAAAGGATGAGCTACTGAAAAGAAAAGGATACAGCTCACTGGGGTGAAAACCTGAAACTATGCACATTGCTACTACTAATGCAATTTTGTAAGAAAAAAAATAGATGTTAATAGACTTTGAAACAAAATAGCATATTATCTCTTCTAATTTATTAAACAGTCATAATTGGGAAAATTCAGTATACATTCAAACCATGCAAAATATATGCTGAGTTTACATGTAATGTGCCGTTAGTGTCTAGGGGGTCAGAAAATAATGTAGTTTCTTTTGCTTCGTGAGTGGACAATAAAACATGGTCACACTATCTGGAGGCACAACAAATCTTTATATTGGGTATTATCTAGAATCTCTCCACTGAGTGAGAGTTTTCATTGTGAGGAGCAAAATTTATGTCACAATTTTACAAAATGCCATGGAAAGCAATATCACAACCACATACAACTATTATAATCAACATATACATCATATCCATATTAGCACAAACTTAATACTCAACATATACATCATTTATTAAAATAGCAAGCATATGTTAGTCACCATATAATCACTGTTAATCACTTTTTCATAATTTTAAAATGCAGTTCAATGAACTTTTCTTTTATTATTAAATTTTCAATATTGCCATTTCTTCAAATAAGCCTTATATTCAACTATATGTGATAGAAAACACACATCTTGGATTATCACCTCTTAATGTTTTTGTCAAAGAACATGTAGTTTTGACTGACTCTAGACTTTCAAGGACTTTGAAAGTTTGCAGTTTGCCCACAATGTAAGAGGCCTCATTTTTCATGGACTTTGATCTTGAGTCACACACATCCTGAGAACCTACCAACACCTTGCTTGATATTTTTAGAACGGCCCCTTTACGGCAGGCTGCAACCCAGCAGGCTGATGAGCTGTCTAGACCATCATACCTCATTTGTCACTAACATTTCTCTCAAATAATGAAAATGCTGGAGTTCAGAGACCTGGAGTCACATTTTTGATAGACTTCCTGAGCAACTAATTGAACTATCTAAATCCAAGGTCCTAGTCATAGAGGTTCTATTACCTGTACCTTTGCGGGAAAAGTGATAGAGCAGAACAAAGCCCATCCAATAAGATCCTGTAATAGCTCACTGACAACATTCTAATACAGACAATAGAGAAACTACCTTTGAGGAATGCGCTTCCAGAGTGCTCCTGCTGGGGAGAAATGAACTGATCGAAAATCTAAAGCTGAAGGCAGTTGCAAGAAACAGCCATCATGAAAAAAGGCAAATTAAATTCCCCTGAGCAAGCAGAGGTGGGGGGGCAGGACAATAAATGTGGCATTGACCTTTCCCTGTCCATTCTGATTTTACTGTATTTTTAATGTTGAATTGAACAAAATTGGTATATATCTAGACATGGAGGCTGAGAAGAGGAAACTAATCACAAATTCTAAGGTACAAAAGATGTCTCCGGCAATGATAAGCAAGATAGGGTTACAAATCCTCACTTAGTAAAAAGTTGGTAAGACCTTACAACTTCTACACTTTTAGGGAAGGGAAAAATTCTTTCTACTTTATACAAAATGATCATTTGTATGAGGGTTGACTTAGTGGGAAATGATAATAGGTTACTGATAGGTGTTTTTCAGGTGAACGGTGCAACAGAGAATCATGCAGAAGGAAGAAGGGAAGGGGCTTTATTTTCTTTGAGGATGCAGGAGAGAATGTGGGGAAGGATGAGGAATATTTTCTCTGGACTAGACAAAGGGAGACTGAGGCTTTTATGGCCTTCTGTCAGGGGTGGAGTTTGGAGGGATGTTTAGATATACCTAAGGAGCTGACGGGGGCTCTTCCTGAGGTGGCAGGAAGGGTGAAAGTAAATTATGTCCTGGGCTAAGTTGGGGAAGAAGGGGGAGGTGGTCCTGGGAGCACAGGCCTTTGTTTTGTGGGCATCGATCATATTAGGTAACCACCAGAATGATTTTAGCAGTTCATATTAGGGCCCGAACCTGTCAGTTACCAATACAACTTGCAGCAAGTTAGAAGAGAAAATATTTAAAATACCTATAAAGTCAAATTCCAATATTCACAAGTTCAAATGGGAAGACAACAAAGACAGGCATTAGAAGGGACTATATTCTAGTGTTTAAGAGGAGACTTCTATTTCTAAATATAAGATTCTCTAGTGCAGCTTGGATTGTTGACACATATTTCTTAAGCACATTCTACAACACATAGCACCTTGACATTTTTCATGCAACATAGAGGGAAATATTCTTATTTAACAACATATAACAAAATCACAAGTGATGTCTGTGGTGGAAAAACTCATAGCAATCTATGATATGTACACAAGTGATAATTAAAACTCCATAACAATCTCGTCCATAAATTAAAATAACCGCTTCACCAAATCCCATGAACTTTTGAAAAATCTACAAATATTTATTATGTAACTAAGTAAGATAAAGACTAGGCTCTCTGTTTTGAAGCACACAAGTCAGAGTATGTCTTTTGTACTTGTTTCCATTTTTCACTAAAAGACACACATCAATGTAAACAGTGTTACATACTTAATTGGAGATTTGTTTGAAAGCATTGAGAAGAAAGTAGGCAATTAACATATTCTGTGGGCATCACTTTTAATTACTGTTATTTAGTATCATTAGCTATCAACAAAAACAGCAGAAAGTAAACTCCACATTATTTCACTCACTTTTTGCAAGAACCTGATGCTTCCTTAGGAAGGCTGAAAGACTTGGAAACGTGCTCCGGATCACAGGGCTAGTAAGTGTGAAGTCCGTGTTTTAAAGAGGTTCTTCTTAGCCAAAACCCATTTTCCTGCTCTGTCCCACAGGACATCAGAAGAACCTTTTAACAGCAGTTCCTTCATCTTTCAGAGTCTTTCCTAAAACCCTAATAGTTCACATTCCTTTAAGCTTCTTTAAAGTCAGTGTTTTCTAAGCATTACTATTTTATGTCCTTTCCCTTTGAACTTTTTATAGTACCTTGTTTGCCATATTCTTTCCAAATATGGGCTTTGATTTTCAGTGACAGGTTTTATTTCTACTCTTCGTTGTCTTAGGCCCTACCATACACAAAAGAAATGTACCTTGTTCTCAGCTTCATTACATTTAATTATGACCCCTTTTCTTCCCTTTATGTCACTTATCATTGAGCTTTGATGCATTTCTCACTATTTCCACCTCGAATGCGCCAACAGGCAGTCGTCCTTGCTAAACTCCTTTCTGCTCACTTACTATAGTACTTTCCAACTCGTGAATGCACACCAGCGGCAATTAAGGCCAGGACCAAATAGTTGGGGACTACTTAAGCAAGCTTAATGGTTGTAGGTCAGTTGAAAACCCATCCAGCTGAGAGTGCTAAAGAACTGGAAGATGAATTCTCACAGCAATTACTATTTTATAGGTAAGCATTTGTGGGAGAGTAGTTGAATTTCAGATGACACAAAAAGGCTGCTTCTTAACAATTTTTAAAGGTACATAAAAGAGCACTTGGGAACTACAAGCTAGTGACCTACCTAGAATACCAGAAAAAAGTCTCTGCTGATTCATTTTATTAATTCATTTAGAGTATACCCTGTGGAAAATAACAACCATGACATAACACAGGAGGAAGCACAGCACTGTAGGAATGATATTCCACAAACACAACTTTTATTTTACAGGTCTGTGTTACTGAAACAAGAACCTATGACTTAGCTTCATTAAGGAGGGTTACTTTGTTTGGGATTGGTATGATATTTCCTGGTAAATGTTTCATTTTGTGAAAGGAAATATTCACCCTGAATGTAGATGGAGTATTTCTAAACAAAATAAAAGTTCAACTTTGCCATAAGGAAGTTAACTGCCTCAAAATTAAATTTGGTTAGCACCGAAGCATTTACACTAATGGCGTTTCTTATTATTTTGGTTTTGTGCAACCTTTTGTTCTCTCTGGTATACATTTGCATTTTGCAAGTAGTTGAATATTATGAAATAAAAATCAGGGTTTGCCTGCTTCCAAAAAATATTCCTTAGAGAATTACATTCCTTCTAGTCTCTGTAAGTAGTCTAAGGTTTAACTTCCATAGCATAGCTCTCTCTGGCACTACACTTGATATATTATGAACTTAAAAACATATTGCCATGGCTTCTTCTTTACAAACTATTATTTCTTTTCTTACAAGGATCTTTTTCTGTCAAGGCAGATTACTTACTAAAATGAACGGATAAGTGAATACACGAAGGAAATTATTAGAAACACTTCTTAGCCAACAAAGAAAATGAGAACTGGGCTTCTTTATTCATTTCTCCTTTAAATGATCTAAAGAGAAATTTGCATATATTGTACCCTGCAAACCTTAGTGAAATGCAAAAAGTTTCTCTAGTACTAGAAATTTTAATGTATTTAAACAGGAGAATTGTGAACAGAAAGTGAAGTCAATGATTTTCAAACCATGGTTTTTCTGAATAACAAAGGCATAGGAAAGTATTCATCTGATTATTTTAACATATTATTATCATTGAGACAGTGTAAAATGAGACACTGAGCCACAGGCAGCTTAGTGAGACGGAGAAGTTCACATGGATGAGATCCTTGGCAGGTATACTGAACCAGCCGAGGTTTGAGCTGTGCATCTATGAGAAATTATGATGTTTCTTTCATATTTTCACATTTCTCCACTGTATTTTTTTTTTTTTTTGGTGGAACCGGGGATTGAACTCAGGCCCTTGCAATTGAGAGGCAAGCGCTTATTCCACTGAGCCATCTCCCTGGGCCCTCTGTATTCTTTTATAGCAAAATATCACCAATATCTTTAAAGTGTTACTAATAGAGACATTGTTGTGAAAATTAAAATAAGATTTCTTGATTATCCTAAAGTATGGAAGCTCCAGTGGCGCAATCGGTTAGCGCATGGTACTTATATCCTAAAGTATACATTAACAAAATTTAAATTATAGTGGAAAATTTTATATTGTGTGTTTAATAATATTTACCTAAATGTACTAACAAAATCCTGCATTTACTGACTAACATAATCACTCGAGGACCATATCTATAGGTCATACTTAAAAATATGTATCTCAAAAGCTAACAGGACAATATTATTCTGATGATATTCTACAGTTAATGAAAAAAAGAAGCACAAAGTTAAGAGTTTTCAGTTGGTTAAAAATGAGAAGAAATTTCTTAATAATTTCAATCTCCACAGAGCAAATAGGTGTTTAAAAGGCTGGCTGATTTTGTGATAATGCTCTCCAGCCGTGCAACAATAACCAAATTATTTTCTAAAACTTGAGGCATTTGTAAGGGAAAACATCAAACCATATAGTGAAAAATAATAATTAGCAGTAATGTTCTCCTTTTAGAAATGTCTGCCCCTTACTGATTGTTACTTTGCTTCAAGTACTGTCCAAGTTTGCCTCATTCAATCTCACACGAACAGTTGAGACGTGCTGAGGCTTGATGGGCATTCCAAGTATCGCCAGCAGGTTTGTCTGCTCTCCCACCTGAGATTTTAGCCTGAACTCATTAGGGAAATGTATAAGAATAATTAAAATTAATGCCATTTAGCAAATTAATTTATAGTTCTGTCCACAGAGGAATGAATTCAACTGGCCAGTCAGAGCCAACCAAAGCCAAGCATCCAGAGCTAAACATCTTGGAGCAAAAATATACATATATATATATGTTTTATATATATTATATATATTATGTACATGTAGTTAAGTTAGTCTCAACAGTTTCACAGTATTCATATAGCTGATAGCTTCATTTTTATAGAATGTTGTGAAGTATTTAATAACCATGAAATTATTGACATACATATATATTCTTTTTTTCTTCCTTATAAAATTCTTTGAGATCTATTAAGACTGTTATAGGAAATAATAGTAATTTCACACAGTCAAAATCAGAAAATGAATGGTTAGGAAGGGAAAATCCGATGGTACAAATGAACCCAAAGTCTAGTCATTTCCAGCAACTTCTTTTGCAGTGGATGTATAGTGTTTGTTCTTTCGTTGTTGTTGTTGCTGTTTTTTGTTTTTTGTTTTTGTAGCACCAGGGATCAAACTCAGACCTTGTGCTTGCCAGACAAGCACTTATTCCACTGAACTATATCCCCAGCCCCTTTGTAGTGTTTGTTAACATAATTTTATATTGGGTTCATATTCAATTTTATCTTTTGATCTACACAAATGGTTTTGTAAGTATAAGGAACACTTCTCATATTAGTAATATTTCAGAAGTTTCTAAGTTATCACAGGTTCCGTCAGTGACACTGTATTAATGAATTAACTTTCTTTTTTTGACAACATATAACATTAATGAATTATTTCAAAAACTTTTTACAACTTCTATTTTAAAATGCTCCTTATTTTTATTTCAGAAATAATGAAGTACGATAGCTATTTTTCAAGAACTATGAAACCTGGTTTAGATTAGAAGACCATAGAGAAAGAACATATTATAGATATAATGTATATATCTATATACGTTCATCTGTGTTATTTAGATAGTAAAAATTCTCCCCGCTGCAGTATGATCCAGTGGGCTATTTATAACAACAGGTTAGTGATCCCGGTGGGCAATCGGTTATTCCCATTTTCAGAAGAGAAAACTGAGACAAAAACTGAATTTGCTTTTAACAGATCATCTTTCTACTGGGCTTACCTTCTTAGTTCTATAACAACATAAGTAATTCATGCTTATGAGCAGAACCAAACCATCCCTGAATTTAATGCACAGGTTTCATCGATGTTGCTTCTATTACAATGTCTGCTACATATCCCTGGTGAAGTGTATTATGCAATATTCAGATGAAAAAAGAGCCAAAGGAGACAAAGTCACTCAGTTGTATTTTTCCAAAACTCCAGGCAGTTAATGCTTTTGTTGATCTTCTCATCACGCACTGACTTGGCGACCTAGAACTCATCAAAATTCAAAACTGTAGACAAGAAAACAAGCAGGTACACCCAGGGCACTTTTTTGTTGTTGTTTTTGTTTTTTGTTTTTTGTTTTGCGGAACTAGGGATTGAACTCAGGCCTTGGCGCTTGCCAGTGAAGCGCTTATTCCACTGAGCCATCTCCCCGCCGCCCCCTTTTTGTTTTTGGCACTTCTGATTGTAGTCTTCCACGCTATGCATCTCTCTTGTTACCTTACTCTGTATTTCAACTTCTTCCTGGCCTACCTCATTTCACATATTGCTTCAAGCGCAGAAACTGTGCCTCACCATCCTCCAACCTGATGTGCCACTGTATCAAAACTTCCATCAAGTTGTCTTTGATTTGTTTTCTTTACTGAATCCTGTGAGTAATTTTATTGATTTTTCTGTTAAAAATTTTTCACCTGTCTATTTATTTATTATTACTTTTATTTAGTCTCCCATGACTATGAATGGATCCTGTTTGGTAGCTTGCATCCTGATCCATTGTTTTTTCATAATTTTCTTTGGTACTCAAACCAATCTTGCATGTTTATATCTGGTGGCCTGAACAACTGATTTGAAGGTATTATTAGCAATAGAGCAACTATTGTTGAATTCCTATTAGCTGTTTTTTCAATCACTAGTTTATATTCTTTAAAATGAAAAGATAAAATTCAAATTCTATGGTTTGCTTTGCAAGGCCTTTCATCATCAGAAAACCAGAGTGGATTTCACTTGTAATCCCATTTGATTTTCCACATAAACTTCAAGTTAAGATCAATGGTATCAAGCTTTCAGTGTGACCTCCTTGTGTTTTCACCTTAAAGTTTTGTATGTGTGAAGACAGTGCAAGTAGAAGGTTCTATGTCCTCTCTGCAGTCCCATAAGGAGTCCCGACTGCCTCCTCCACAACAGCCTTCACTGATCATTAGGGCAAGAAAGCATTTGTCTTTGCTTAAGACAGGGATGGACAACATGAGATACTCAGGTAAAGTGGAGTTCATTCGAAGATAAAGCTGGAAACAAATCACTAAAGACAAAGTGTAAACTGTACAAAAAAATTAAATGTTAAAATCACACTACTGTATGGTTGAAATAGGAAAACACACACAAACACTGACATTTATTCCACAAGGATTGTGAGAGAGAGAGATACAAGGCGTTTGAGAAAGGGAATATTACTAGTATTAGTAAATGCTCCATCCAGTTCCTTGTTAATATTTACAATGGAGCGTGGAGTCTACTAGAATGTATCAAATGTCATCCAAGAATTATTATTATTATTATTTTTTTCGGAACTGGAGATTGAACTCAGGCCCTTGCACTTGCCAGGGAAGCGCATATTCCACTGAGCCATCTCCCCAGCCTCCAAAGAATTATTTTATATTGCTTCACTCAATTGTGGCAGCTTTACATAGCTGAAATATCTTCTAATTTGTCATGAAGAAGACAGTCTTTAGTTTCTTTCAATAAGAAGTGTAAAATGTTGTTTAAGTTTAGGAACATTTTGTTATCTCTGAATCATACCCTTAGATACTTACTTTCTATGACACTGAAATGTCACTGAAAATGGACAAATTTATATTATTGTGTTTTCCCAAGGGTATTTGTAGGAGTGTACATCAGTAGTTCTGACTCAAAATTCGGTGAGTTTAGCATGAATTATGGTATATTTAGGACAAAGAATACATGTATGTCTTTAGAAGTACAATGATTATATCATTATGAAGTCAATTGTAAGTAATGATGGTACAATTTTCTTCAGCCACTCACAATATAAAAGGAAAATTAATACCTGTTAAAATTAAAATGGATATATTTTGAAGCAACATTTATCTTTCAGTGAAAGTTTCTGCATAGAACCTTAAATGTATTTAAGCAATGATACACACTCATCTTTTGTCCTTCACACACAAAAAAATGTGGATGACAGATTGATGCTATTTTAAATAACTTGTACTGATCTGAAACACACACACCTCTGTCCTCCTGCTCCCATACTGTGTCCCCTGGCTCAAATACCACTGAACTCTGGGGCAGCCCAGGGGCCCTTAGCTTGGAATGTGGAATGTTTATACCAACAGAAGTGAAGGGAAATGATATATCTTTTCTTTTTATGTCTTTTTTTAAAGAGGAAAATAAATATACTTTAAAGCCTTGACTGAATGTGTTTTTTTCCTGATCCTATATACATTAATTTTTTTACAAAAGAGTAATGAATTAATAACAATGAAAAGCTGAGTAAATGCATATGTTCTCTGAACCTAATGTTTATTCTTAAATTTGAGAAATATTTGATTATGAAAGCTAAGTTTCAGAGCATGAAATCATTTATTCAGCTAAATTAAGCATAAGATTAAGTTATTTACTAAAATGTGGATTAAACATCAGACGATTAACTGAACATCTGACAGAGTTGTGAGAGTTTTAGGGATATACTAGCATCATAAAAATAAAAGCCAAGAACCTCATTTCTGAACTAACAAAACAGCCAATTAAAATAATATATACACCATTTTCACATATTTTATAACCATCTGAATTTCTAAAGATCACTAAATCACTTCTATTGCAAGATGCTAACTTATGTTTTCACGTATGAGAAAAAGGCCCATGAATAATATACAAATGAAACAAAAAAGAAAGACACTAAAAATAATAATGTATCATTCAATGTTTTTAAGGGAACGCTGAATGTAGAACGGGATACGCATCATTATTTCCGCAAAGGTGAAAATGACAGTTTGAGAGGGCTGACCTTCAGCCGTGCTCCTGGAGTTTAAGCCGAGCTGCGGCATCGCTTACTTATGTGATCACAGAGGAAAGAGCAACTGCCACCCCTGTGTCACCAAGGTGCCCTTGGTGGGGGCCGCAGGAGCAGCCTCAGGGCAGGGAGCAGCTCTCTCTCACACTGAGTGCCTCTGGCAGATCCTGCCCTTGTGGCTTCTCTTGCTTCCCCAGCCTAACTGCTGTCACTTTCCTTTCCTAGCCCTCTTGCTCAGAAGCACAGAAGTGCTTATGAACAGCAGGACTTCCGTTCCTCTCCCCTCTCCGTCATAAAGGTGCCTTTCTTCTCCTGAGCCCAGCTCTGCCAGGACTAGGCTTTGGTACTTTTCAAGTCTTGCACCCACAATCAAGTCACCCTGTATGTATATACATATTAAGATATATATATATACATATATATATATATATAACAGGCTGCCATATGTAGGTAGAATATATGGGGAATATATTAGAAATATGTGAAAATGTTTTAATACTTGTCCTCTTATGGCTATCTTTCCACCTATCTTTATTGAGATTTATCACATTCTTCAGAATACCTGAAGAATGATGCACCAAAAGATGTGCATTTTGTTTGTTAAATTTAATATTTGAGTAATATTTCTTTTCCAAGATTAACCTTTCTACTTGTTTTCTTAAGATTTCACTCTTTTCATTCTTTTATGTTTTCTACAGTGTTACTCTTCATTAGCAGATTGAGGGGTGTGTGTGTGTGTGTGTGTGTGTGTGTGTCTGTCTGTCTGTCTGTCTGTCTCCCTTGTCCTTACTGGCTAAGTGTTTTCCTAACCCAAACCCTGCAGGTCTCCGAAGGCGGGGCCTTACTGGCTGTTTCACTCCTCTTCCATCTCCTTTATTCTTAACACTGCGTTCCAGCTTCTGAACGTCTTTATAACTGGCAGCATCATGTGTTTTCTTACCTCACCTTACACTTGAATCTGTCATAAGCAACCATTTCACTCAAGTTAGTACTTTTAACATAGTAAGTACGAAACAGTGGTTATTCAAGGTGGACTAAAATGAAAAAAAAACATGCTATGTGTCATATTCTGTTTTACTAAATATTGGTCTGTGAGAGTCCACCTAAATCATTTCTATTTAGAGATTTGGGGGCCTAGATATCTGTGATTCTAAGGTTTGTCAAACAGAAAGTGGGACTACAGTTCTCTGATCATCTCATAGCACATCTACATATCGATATACTCACACATTCACACAGTGATACAGATTAAATGAAAGTCAGATGGGTACAATGCATGGCCAACTGTGATGCAATGGCAAATTATAAGACAGAGAAATCTTTATCAAAATTTTTTGCTCAACAAAATAATTTCTCAGGAGAAAGAAATCTTAGAAACAGGAACATAAAAGTTAGAAAGTAAAGAAGATACAGATGGAAGAGTACATGTAGATATAGATAAATAGAGATAGAGAGAGAGAGGGAGGACTACATTTCTAAGATTTGAGCAACATATAGGAATGTTATTAATTGCTTGATAAAATCAAACATTACAAACCTGTAAATCAGGAAAAGTTCAGATATAACTCAGTGAAGCTGCAATATATATTGATAAAATAAATATTAAAGTTATTTTTATTTTGAAATCAAATTAAACTGATCTGCAAAGAGGGAAAGATTTAGTTTTAGAAAACAAAAGAACATTTCTCATTACATATTCTATATTTAATAGATTTCTATCAATCCTACATTTTTACCAGTTAGTTCTATGATACCGAAATTTCATCTTTCTAAATTTCTTCTCTTGGTATATTGTCTTCCATTACCACTGGGAGCATTATAATATTTATTCCTACAAATGTTGGTTTAAAAATAAAGTTTTTGAAAATCTAAATGTCTTGGCTAATAAAGTTAAAGGAGAATTGGGAAAGGTATGTTGTTTTCAATAATAGGGAATATTCTGCTTAAGAGAATCTTTTAATGAAAAAAATGATGCTGACAAGCAATTAAATGACACAGAAGACAGAGGGCTCTTTTTAAAAGACAGAGCATTTGGTTCCTTGTAATTCTCACTTGAAAGAACATTATGGCCATTGTATGAAGTGGACTATATGACAGATGAATTAAAAGGTGTTTATGGCATTTAATAATTTGATAACAGAAAAAAGCACTGATGCAACAAGTTGCTAAATTCTATTATTACTAGTAACAGAAATATGCTAAAATCTGTCAAAAGAGAATGTAAAATGGAAGGCTTTCTTGATCTGCAAATACTTTGACACTTTTTTGTCTAATTTTTTAGTAACTGAGATTATTGTTTTAATTTGATTGTCTTGAAGAATCAAATTGAAGGGGGCGTGGAGATGGCTCAGTGGAATAAGTGCTTCCCTGGCAAGCGCAAGGGCCTGAGTCTAATCCCCAGTTCTACAAAAAAAAATAAATAAAAAAATAAAAAAGAATCAAATTGAAATCTGACTTCAGTGTTCAAATTCATTTTCAAAAATGACACTAACAAGCTCATATTATAGGAAGAACACCGAACAATAATTGAGTAAAAAGACATCTCACAATATAAAAAATTTAAAGTTTTAAAATACGGAATTCATTTTGTCTCTATTTTATTTGCAAAAGTCACAGAAAAATAGTTCTTTTCAAATATTTTACTTGTAGTTACTGAAATGTGTATCAGTGTTCTCATGGAATTTTAGATAGTAAAGGCATTTGTTGAGACCATTCTGCCACTAAAGGTAATTCATTAGGAATCTTTCATCTGTGGAGAATGGTTCCAAGACCCCTAGTAGAGGCCTAACATCATAAGTAATGCTGAACATAGACATACACACCTGTAGTCTGTATACTTCCACTGTTTCACTGAAAGGAAATGCTTCATTCCTCACTTTGGCATATCCAAAATTTCACCATCACGACCCTTGTGCTTCAGAGCCATTAGTAAGTAACGTAAGGTTCATTTACACATGAGCACTGGTGAATAACCACAGTGCAACTGACTGTCACGACAGCATTTAATTTGGAAACAGTAAGTGAGTCGCACACATCAATGAAGGCATTACTCACTAACTGACCAAGACAAAGTGGAATGGTATGATATTCCATCACTGTTTATAGAATGACATCCAACTTAAAAACTATGAATTACTCTAGAATTAATATTTTCAGATATCAAGGCCTCTTGAATTTACCCTATCTGAGATACACATAGTGTATCTGTAACTTTTGCAGAAGATTCCTTATTTCTGGTAATTATTTTGTTGTTAGCAGACAAAGATAGCTCAGCACAGTAAGTGTCTGCTTAGGCAAGCTCAGAGACTGGGGTTCGATACCTGGCACCACATGCCACACTGGACCTGTCCCCAGAAGCAGTGAGCTGGCCACCGAGATGGGGCATGGTGGTGCACACCTGTAATCCCAGTGCTGGGTACGATCACTACGAGTTTGAGCTACATAGGGCGACCATGTATCTAATACATAAATAAAAATAAAAAATAAAAATAAATTTAACAAATACTTTCAGATCAGGTTACCCTGTGTGACTTTAGACAACAAAATAATTACCAAAAATAAGTAATCTTCTGCAAAAGTTACAGACATACTATGTGCATCTCAGGTAGGGTAAATTCAAGAGCTTGGAGAAATACGGGATTCATGCCATTTGTGTATATGTATAGGTCCCAAAAGTACTTTGTAATAAGTTTACCTTGATGAATATAATTGTCCTAACATTGTTTTGCTTTTGAAACACATGTATGCAGACAACTAGAATAAAGACTTTAAGCTCCAAGTGAGAAAGTTTAACATGAAGACATCGCTGTTTTCACTTTGAAGAACATGGATCAGCCTCTGGAGCAAGTAGGAGGTCAGGTTGTGTAACGCAGCCAGCAGAGCCCTCCAGCCCTGTCCTGTGACTTGTCCTGTGAGCAGTGTAAAGCTCAGCCCAGACAGAGGTGATCTCTGCTCTACAGCGCCTGCCCAAGCCCTGTGCAGTCATAGCGCTCTGCACACATTAACCCTGGGTCTTCCTGCTCACACTGTGTGTGCCTGTCCTTTCACACACTGCTTGTGTGTGTTGCCTTTCTTCTCCAGGATTGCCAGCTGAACAGAAGACTGCAAAGTTACTCTTGACAAAGAAGTGTGCCAATGCCCAGAGACATGAAAAAATTAGTTAATACAAAAATTAAGAACACTATTTTTGAAATTCTATAAGAGCTGCTATAAACACATTTGTACTTAGTTTTAATTAATCATGCCTTAGAAAACAAGAATAGAAAATTGTTAATGCTTGTCTTTGCTGTTAACCTCTTGCTGTTTGCTCTGATAGGAGGAAAGGATGGAAGACACTTTATGTGGGATTGGTTAATTTTTATAATCCAATGGTGTACAAAGTATTTAAGATGCTCTTGGACCTTCTTTTTCTTCTCAGTTGCTTTTAACCTAAAATTCCTTCCAATTCTTTTTTTTTTCTAGCAAAAATACAAAGCCCAATACATTTTAAGTAAATTATATATTAGCTCCAGGCTTTAAATGAGTGGGACTAAAGACACAGATATTTTTAAATTGGAAATGGTCCGTTTTTTTTTTAAATTCAAAGTAAGTATTTTTTACTAAATTTAGTGATATGTAATTAAATATATTGACACTCATTGGTTTTCAGAACATGTCAATTCTTTTTACATGTATATGTGTAAATTATATATACTTTTATGATGAATCATAGCAATATACCCACTGAATTGAGGTGATCAAGAAAGGAGTATGGAGATCCAGTCCTAGCCCAGGCCCGGGGAGAGTATGGGAGGGCTTCCAGCTACCCTGCACCTGTGGGACCTGTTGGTCCAAGTCCAGGTGCAGGATGGGTGAGACCCTTTTCCACACCTTTGTGATCCCCCACCACCAATCCACAGCAACCCCCCCCCACATGCCCAGTGAGAATTTCTGCCATGTTCGGGGGACTCTCAGATCCATTCTTAGCACAGGCCCGTTGAGTGTGTGGGAGAGCTTCCTCTCCCCTCTACTCTACCTTGTCCCCTCCAGACTAAGCTCAGGCCTGACATACAAGCCTAAAATAAAACTCTGCAGCTGCAATCCCTGCAGAGAGAGTAGGGGACAGAACCACCCAGCTTGTCCAGGAGCAGAACATCTTGCCAGAGGGGCAAAATTGGTTCACTCCCAAGAGCAGCAGCATGAAGGAACTGAGCACAGAAGCCAGACCCAAGCCAGGCATAGCTGGATAAACCCAAACTTTGTAGATCTGCACCTGAATTTCACTGGGTGCTAAGGTTATAACTGCACCAAAGCTCTACAACAAAGAAGACAGTGCTACACAAAATGACAATGAGAAGCAGCAAAATGCAATCTCAGAACCAAAGCCCACCCATAACAAGTGCAGAGGACAATCACACAGAACAAAATGGGAATCACACAGCTGAAAGCAATGAATCAATGGCTTCTGAAATAAAGGAAAAAATTGCAGAAACGTATAGAGGAACTTAGATTGGAAATGAAAAAAGAAATCCCTGAATAAATAGCATCTGCAGTAAAGAATCAAATGCAAAAAATAAATGTAGGAAGACCAATGCCCACACAAAACAAGTGCAGAGGACTCTAGCTCAGCTCAAATGTATGAATTAATAGTGCCAATAATAAAGAAGCAATAACAGAAAGTTATAGAGGAACTCAGAGTAGAATTCTTTTCTGAAATAAAAATACACTTCTCTGAACTCATAGTATCTGAAGTAAAGAATCAACTACAGAAACAGATAGGGTGGAAACCCAATCTGAAAAAAAAAACACTGCAGTAAAGGAATTAATAACTGCTTCTAAAGAAGACATTGATTAAAAAAATAGAGCTTAGAAAAATGATAGATTTCTTGAATGAGCAATACAGGAAAGAAATAGATCGCATGAAGCAGATTCAAAGAGATATAGAGGAGCTTAAAATCTCAATCACAAGCTTGCAAAACCATTTAAGTGAAAGGAAAGACAGTTTCAGATCTTGAAGATGCTGGTGCAGCTGTTGAAAAGGTATGAAAAGATCTCTTAAAAACAACTAGGATGCAGGAAATAATAATTCATCATTTGCAAAAAGATGCAAAGATGAACCATGTGAGAAAAATAGGTATCAATGAGGAAAAAGGAGTCAATACAAAGGACATTAAAAAATATGGGCAGAAATAATAGCAGAAAACTTCCCAAA
>NDGN011426160.1:0-20404 GCA_002564285.1 Tympanoctomys barrerae | reverse complement strand
CTCAGGCCCTTGCACTTGCCAGGGAAGCGCTTATTCCACTGAGCCATCTCCCCGGCCCCACTAGAGAGCTTTTTTAAGTGAGAAGACTACACCATGAGGTTTACACTCCTGGAACGTGCTTCCCTCCCCGTCTTCTCCACCCCTCTTGGGTAAGGATTGCGGTGCCTCCCATGTACTCTGCCTGTTAAAATGGACAAGCCGTGCATCCGAGCCCTGAGTGGGCAGGGTACGTACGTCCACGGGTGGGAGAACACAGCTTACGCGTTGCCTTGATTGCCTTGGACAGAACTTTCCTTACTGGCAAAGTGAATCTGCTGGTCACTTTGACAGGTCAGTGTATTCATTTGCTAGTGAACACTGCTAAGTCCCTAGCTGCACTAGGGGACGTCCCTGGGGCCAGCGGTGGCCCCTGTCCTCAGGATCACAGGGCAGCGGAGCACAGGGAAGGCGGTGGGTCCTGGGGGCGTGTGCTGGGTGCCCGGGGGAGCGAGCGCAGCCTGTGGAGAGACCACAGTGTGTCTGCTGGCTTGCTCCACACAGGGGACCGGG
This sequence comes from Tympanoctomys barrerae, assembly GCA_002564285.1. Lineage (NCBI taxonomy): Eukaryota > Metazoa > Chordata > Mammalia > Rodentia > Octodontidae > Tympanoctomys > Tympanoctomys barrerae. Next base: position 19,855 of record NDGN011426160.1, on the reverse strand, counting down.
GCCCCGACGCCGGAGGAGCCCTGCTCGTCTCCTGTGAAGAAGGGTGCTGTGCAGGGTCGAGCTTGGTCGCTCCCATCTGTACAGCCCCCGTGTACAGGAGGACTGCCCGAGGCTGTTGCGCGGGCATCTGCGTGAGGAGGACTCACAGCAAGCACCTGCCGCACAGCGGCTGGGCTCCCTGAGTTGGGGTGGGCAGTGCAGTGCGCTGCAGAAGACTGAAGGCAGAGGGAGGTCGCCCAGTGGTGGAGCGCGTGTCGGGGGTGCCATTGTGGGGTCCCTCTGGGAACTACTGCGACGGCCGTTAGTGCTGGGAGAAGCTGGGAGAGGTATCGCCGCCGATCTTTAGACTACAGGCCATGGGACTGGGAGAGCCCACACTTTACTGGCCACTTACTGGGAGCCTGCAGTGGTTCTGGACGCTTTGTGGAGAGCTCCAGCTCGTGGCGGGAGCTACTGCTATTTGTCCTGAGACTGGGAAGAGGAGGCCCAGGGCAGTTAAATAACTCGCCAAAGTACAGTTGGTACTGCTGCCTGCGCAGGGCTCGAGGGCAATGTGCACACTCCACAAAGGTTAAAGAAGGCTCGGTGGGAGGAAGCAAAGCTAGAAGAAGCCTGCCCTTCAGCTTTAGTGAGGTGGGGCAGCAGGGAGGGCGTGAATTGTCCCGGGTGGGGACAGGACAGAGAGAAGCAGGTGGCGAAGGTGCAGTGGGGGTTGAGTTTGGGGCTTTGGAGTTGCAATGCACCAGAGGTAGGTGTGCGTGTGCGTGTGTGTGCGCCCATGCACGTGCGCATGTTTTTTGCTCTGCAGCTCAGGGCATGGGCTTGGGGTTGCTGGATTTGCAGCCAGGGCGCAGTGGCTGCAGTCGGTGCTGTGGGGTAGGTAGACTGTGCGTGCACTGTCTCCTTCTTCCTCTACTAAGCAGACCTTACCAGGCTTGACTTTGTCAGAACAGCCAAGGAGCTGGAGATGTGTGTAGGAATAAGCACTGAGACGCGACTTTAGTGTGCTGCCGATCTGAACAGAGAAAACTCAGTCACGATAGCACCATTCATGCGGAAAGCAGAAGCATGGGCCGAGTGGGAAGGGAGCTAGACAGAGATCAGGAAGGAAGGTGACACGTGCTATCTTTATTACCAGTGGAGGTTTTTCCCAGAGCAAGGGAAACGAGGGGGTCTGGGCACAGGGAACAGCATGCTGAAGGACGCAGACCGGAGGCTAGTGAGTTCATGAAGCCCAGAGCAGCTCAGCCGGCCCTGTCGTGGGGCGTGCCTGGGGAGACAGCGGTGGGGCTGCGCCACGAGGGCCCTGGGCCTACACGGGCAGTACTCGTGCCTCGTCCACGGGGAGCCAGCGGAGGCGCCTGGGGAGACAGCGGTGGGGCTGTGCTGCAAGGGCCCTGGGCCTGCCTGGGCAGCACTTGTGCCTCGTCCACGGGGAGCCAGCAGAGGCGCCAGTGTGGTCACAAGTGAGCCCTTGCTGTTTATTCCTTCTGGTTGCTCATGCAGCCTTGTGGCCTTGAAGGTCAAAGCAGAATGACTTTCCCTGCGTTTTATTCAGGGCAGAGTCCCTGCTTCAGCGTGCAAATTCCTCAGGTTTTGTCTTTCGGTTGCTTGATTTAGTGAGGAATTCACCGGGGGCGGTTTTCCTGTGGTCCGTAGTGTGTGCACTTGGTGTAGTTGTCATACGCTTGGCTTGCCGATGTTGTCACAAATGCCTTGTTTAGGTGTGCTGCTCCCTTGGTATGTATTTGGTTCTCATGACCTGGAAAAGACAAGAGAACGGTGAGAAGTACAATCCCTTTTCTGGGTTTGACCTTGGTAGTGGCACAGAGCTGGCTGCCTAGTAATGGCGGAGGAACAGGGTGTCCTTCACTGTCATTTGCCAGCTGTGGTCCCCAGGACAGGTGGATTAGCAGCTCCAGGGCCCGGGGCGGGCTCTCTGACAGTCTGTGCTTTCTTTGCAGGCCTGCCGAGATTTCCTGGTGTTGGCCCAGACCCACAGTAAGAAGTGGCAGAAGTCGCTGCAGTATGAGCGCGACCAGCGGATCCGGCTGGAAGAGACCCTGGAGCAGCTGGCGAAGCAGCACAACCACCTGGAACGAGCCTTCCGCGGGGCCACTGTGCTGCCGGCCAGTACCCCGGGCAGTGCCGGGCCGGGGAAAGGTGAGGCTCTGGCTGGGTGGTGTCTCACCACCAGAACCCGTGGGTTCCTGTGGGTGCTGGGAGAACCCACGGTCTCCCTGCTCAGAGCGCAGCTTGAGGTCAGGCGGAGCCCGAGCTCAGTTCTCTCATCCTTCTCTGGCTTTCCACTCACGGTCGGATGCTGGGTTTGTGGCTTATGTTTAAAAGAGCCTGTCAAGCCAGGCGTTTGGAATAATTAGCTGAAGCAAGCGGGCTCCTCTGCTTGTAGGTCAGGGCTGTGCTGGCAAGGGGGACATGAGCGATGAGGACGACGAAAATGAATTCTTCGACGCCCCAGAAATCATCACCATGCCTGAAACTCTTGGCCACAAGTAAGTGACCTGGGCTGGGCAAGCGAAAGCAGCACATCCGGTCAGCGACGGCTTGCTGAGACCCGGGCCCCGCCGTGAGCAGAGCATGGGCAGCTCGGACGGGCCGCCGTGGTGGGTGCGGCACTCCATTCTCCCCTGGGTGTCCTCCCCCAACGCCCGTCAGTTAGTGGGCTCAGGAGCGCTGGGGAGGGCCACACCGACTCCGGTCTTGGCTCTTTTCTGTCCCCGCAGACGCACTGGCAGCAACATCAGCGGCACCAGTAGTGACATCAGCCTTGATGAGCAGGTAATGCAGCAGACACTGTCGAACTGAGGGCCCAGGGTGTGCTTCCTCCGGCTTCGGGTGTGTGCCGTGCTGGGGAGACAGGAGGTCCTGATTTATAAAGGTTTTTGCACAGGGGAAGGGAAAGTTGTAGCAGATTTTTCTCTTCTTTGTGGGTGACTGAATGGCCTTGTTCTTGCTCTCAGTACAAGCACCAGCTGGAGGAGACCAAGAAGGAGAAGAGAACCCGGATCCCGTACAAGCCAAACTACAGCCTCAACCTGTGGAGCATCATGAAGAACTGCATCGGGAAAGAGCTGTCGAAGATCCCCATGCCGGTGAGGTCCTCGCACAGCCGGCCGCCGCCGTGAGGGTCCCGGCCAGGCTCGAGCTGGGACGGTGGGACGGCCCCTGCTGCGCGGCGTCAGCAGGGCCTCTTAGGTTTGCAGGTGTAGTTATGGCAGTGGGCCTGGCGAGTGTGCCTGTGTGCCGTGACCGCTCTTCCTAGCAGGTCCCCCTGCGGGCATGCAGAGATAAGCACAGCACGGCTGCTGTCCTTGTGAGGCACCCAGATTGAAAAGACAGACATGGAAACAGGTTAAAGAAGATTCTTTGAAGATATCAGGGAAATACAACCAGACATACACAGGGTTGGGGAACACGGAAGCAAAACCAAGTTGCCCAGCCCAGAAGCCAAGGCTGTTTCCATGGTGACCATGGGTTTGGGCTGACCCCCAGCCTGGGGTCCTCTGGTCTTGTCACAACCTTTGAAAGTGATCTTTCTAAAGGTCACACATGCAGTCCTGTCCCTCTGCTTAGAACCCCTTATGGGGTGTTGCTCTGCGAGTGTAGCCTGGAGACTTGCACGGCCTCCGTGTCCCTCGGGGCTGGGCCCTGTGTTTTCTCCTGAACTTCTCCAGTTCCTCCCTGACCCTTGGTCAGGCTCCAGCCGTCTTCGGAAGGCTCCAGCTCAGCCAGCCAGGCCAGCTGCCTCTGCCCTATGCTCCACTGAGTGCCACTCTTCACATGTGGCAGTGCTGTGCTCTCAGCCCACACACACTTGCTGAGGGCCGCCCGTCAGCCTGGTGCTAGCCCACCGTGTACGTGAGGCCCAGGTTCAGTGGAAAGACAGCATGGGTCTGAGGATGCAGCTCTGTGGCACTGCGCCTGCCTGGCAAGCACAAGGACCTACGCAGTTCCTGGTACCAAGAAAAAAAGATACTCTGAATGTGTTGCTTCAAACCATAGGTCAGCAAGCTGAGCCAAGAATGGTTTTTGAATTTTCTGATTTTAAATGGTTGAAAATAATCCAAACATACGCACTTCTTGTGCTTAATGTCAGGAGTCTTCTGTGGGACCCAACAAATGCACCTTCCCTTCTGCCTGGGTGCGGCCGCCTTCCTGCTGCCCTAAATCTGTAGGATTTGTGTTAAAAAATGCTAGCCAGGACTGGGAATGTAGCTCAGGAATAGCTCTACCACTTTCCTGTAAGCAAGGCCCTGGATCCCACCCCAGAGCCACTAGGAACATGGTGACCACAAACGAGAACCAGCTGGAGATGGAGATGAGGTGCTTGAGAGGAAGTGACAGGCGGGTGAGGGGATTGATGCCTTAGAACTGGAGCCACTGAGGCAGCTGCTGGGACAAGGGACCTCCCTGCTCCCTGCCCTTCCTGCTAGACCCTGTAGGTGTCTCTAAGTGCAGTCCCAGCCTCTATGCAGAGCCTTCCTGTGCCTGTGCTGGGGGCCGGGGTCGCAACAGGCCAGCTCCAGTGGCTGCCGCCTCAGTCTGCCTAAGCCAGGCTGGGCCCTGCCACACTGCGGTGGAGGAGCTGGGCAGGGGCGCGGGGCTCTCCTGGCCCATCTTTCCTAGCTGCTGGGAGCTCTCGCAGGGCCCCCATCCCACCTCAAGGTTTTGGCTTCCGCCAGGCCACCGCTGGGCTGCCTCTCCTTGCCCTGCTGTGCTTGGTTTCCTGCTGCTGCTGGTCTCTGGGTATCCCCTGGGCTGCCCGTCCCTCATCACCTGGACAGCAGCTTTCCTGCTGTCTGCCTTTTGCATCCTTAGATGCTTTTGTTTCTCTTTGGCCTCTGCACAATGAGTGGCCATTGTGAACGCGTGGGCCATGTAGAGACGCTGGTTCCTGGGACAGTCGGAAGGCAGTGTTAGGTCAAGACACACCGCTCGGGCCCGGGACGGCCGGCTCGTCCAGCGGACACTAGAGAACAGCTTTCCAGCTTTCTGCGGGGCGCGTGGCATGTTACCTCATGGTGCGTGCGTTGCTGCCCCGAGAGACTGGTGGCATAGTTAATAGACACCTCTCGGACTAGGACTTGTCGCCTTGTTCAGCTTCCTGGTGTCTGGAACACGGTGTGGGGTGAGGTGCCCTATTGGTAGGTGCCACTCCCGAAAGGTGAGCTGTAGAGCTGTCCCCAGGCTCTGCGTTCAGGTACAGAAGTGCACAGAGAAGCAGCAGTTGGCTTTCTTAGACAGCGTAGGCCCTAATAAGCGCATTCAGATGAGAAGTAGTCGTGACCACGCAGCCTCGTCCTGCATCCTGTTAGCAGACTTTTCTAGTGAGGATTGAAAGGGTGGTTTTCAGAGGTGCCTACTATAGTCTGCAGCTCTGAGACTGGTAGGTAGAAGTGGGACAGAAACGGAAGAGGGGCAGTGATGAAAGAAAAGCGGTGGCTTTTACCTACCTGAAGTCTGCGTAAGGCCACAACTGGAAAGTAGGACATACTTCCGTTTCCTTTCTCTGCTGTCCTGTATGAAGTGACATTCAAGCTCATGCAGCTGTGCTGTTGATTACATGGACTGTGGGCGAGCTTGGGGACCTAACTTCTTTTAGTGCAAATTGGTAATTAGTAAAGTACTTGAAGACGTTGAAAATATCCCGTAGAAGCTTTTGGCTCGTGGGCTGCGGGGTCGTGGTGAGGAGCGTGACATGGATACGGTCTCTGGTAGGATTCTCCACACCCAGTGGTGGCACAGAACCCAGCACCCGTGGGGCTTCAGCGCCCCGGCAGAGGCATCCCTGTTCACGCGTGTATACACGCTTGGCGATCATCTGGGAGGCAGTGCCCTAGGCAGGCCGTACGCCTTGGAGGGGGAGTGTGCACGGTGCGCTCAGCCCTGGCACAGGCTTTCCCCACCCAGGAACAGCATTCCGGGCTCAGGAGACACTGGGACCCTGGCCTCACCCGGAGCCGCTGGGCTGAGCAGCTGGCTAGTGCAGGGCGGACGCAGCCTCCCGTGGTGCCCGGCTCTGCAGTGCTGAGCCGATGCGGCCTGGTTCCCACCTCGGGGCGCACGCCGGTGGGCGGAGTGAGCACAACCCCGCCGCTCGCTGACCGCTTGCTGGCTGCTCGCTGGCTGCTCGCTGGACGCTCGCTGGCCGCTCGCTGGCCGCAGGGTCAGCCAGGGGAATGGGCACTACAGGTCCGCGCGAGAGCCGCTCGGCTGGCTCAGGCTGCCTTTTCCTCTGTAGGCTCGCAGACTTACTCCCTCAGTGTCTCAGGGCCCGTTTTTCCACCTGCACAAACACACAAATGAAGTAAAGTAAACCGTCTCGCAGGTGTCTGGGCACAGCGTTTACATCTGCTCTTTTCCTTGTAGGTGAACTTTAACGAGCCCTTGTCCATGCTTCAGCGCCTTACTGAAGATCTGGAGTACCACGAGCTGCTAGACCGGGCTGCGAGGTGCGAGAGCGCTCTAGAACAGCTCTGTTATGTTGCAGCTTTCACCGTGTCCTCCTACTCCACCACTGTCTTCCGTACCAGCAAGCCATTCAACCCGCTCCTCGGGGAGACCTTCGAGCTGGACCGGCTGGAGGAGAACGGCTATCGGTCCCTGTGCGAGCAGGTGAGGGTGCTGTGTCCAGAGGAGGGGCTGGCGCCGGGGCTGCCCGCCCTGGGGCTGCACTCTCCCAGTCTGCTTTTCCATCCGGGGACCTTGGGGTGCTGGCTGCCAATGAGGGCAGACTGCACCCTCCTCCTCTCTGCCGCCTTGACCCGAGCCTGTTCTCTCCAAGGTGAGCCATCACCCCCCTGCTGCCGCGCACCATGCTGAGTCCAAACACGGCTGGACGCTGCGTCAGGAAATCAAGATCACCAGCAAGTTCCGAGGCAAATACCTGTCCATCATGCCCCTTGGTGAGGCGCCTGCACAGCGTCAGCATGCAGGGTGACCGGTCTCTGTGGCGCAGGGGGCGTGCTGGTGGGGGCTATAGGGAAGGATGAGGCTGCACCGCAAGGCTTTGTTCTCCACTGTTTGGCCAAGCTGAGAGCCCCAGGGAACATGGAGCCCAGCATGCGATTCTTAGAGCTGTCTTCTAGTGGCGTCGCCTCCAGGGCTCTGAGATGCGCACCTCGGAGCACGTGGGGCCGCAGGCTAGGCTTTCTTGGCTGATTTTTCCCTTTCTTCTCTCTCCCTCTGGCCCATGGTCTGGGCTCCCTTTGTGCTTTAGCTGAATTCCAGGTAAGGTGAAACTATTTTAAGACATGTGCAGATTACAGGTTAATTTTGTGTCAGGGTCACCAAGCCTGAGGAGGGAAATCTGTGGTGCGGACAGTGAGCAACGCCTCTGCACCTGGGGGATCGAGTGTCTTCTCCTTACTTTGCTTTTATTGTCATAGAAATTATATATTTTATACATTGTGATCTCATGTCTGGTTTGTAGTGTTACTTTATGCAGTTTAAATCATATTAGAGAAAAATTTGCAAGCAGACCACTTTTACATTGTCTTTTATGGAGTTGAGCTGCAGTTTCCTCAGTGGCCTGACTCTGTATTTCCCTTCTCTTCCTTTCTGAATGTGTATACGTGTGGTTTTTAGGGACCAAATTCAGGGACTTTGTACTAAACCCGTTACTAGTGTCTTTTTAATTTTTCATTTAAAACCAGGCTCTTGCTACGTTGCCCAGTTGCCCAGGTTGTGCTTGAGCTTGTGACCCTCCTGCCCCAGCCTCCCTAGTGCTAGGTATAGGACATGCTCCCCCACACCCAGCTTCTTTACTTCTTAGTGTAGATTTAGTTCTTACGAGGTAGATCTGCTAGTTATGAATCTACACAGTTTTTGCTGATCCGGGAGTGTCTTAATTCACCTTTGTTTATGTAGAAATTCTGCTTTGACAATCTTTTCCTTGTCCTATTTTGAATATGTCAGCCCACTCCCTTCTGGCCTCTTGGGTTTTTCTTTTGGTTCAATTGTAATACGCAGAACCTGAATTTCAGCATCTCTTCATTTCACCTACACAGTTCGGGTCTTCAGAATGGATGGCCAAGCAGCCCCAGGCCGCTCCAGTGTGCAAAACAGAAACGGGGCCCCATGCAGCAGTGGCTCCCTGTCCTCCCTCCCTCCCCGAGGCCCTGGAAACCACCATTCTGCTCTGATACGAGTACTCTAAGGAACTTTATAGCTCAAGTCATGTAGTATTTGTTTGTCATTTGTTGTTGTTATTTTCTTTGAGCTAGGTCTCACTATGCAGTTCAGGCTGGCCTTGAGCTCACTGTGTAGTACAGAATGGTCTTGAATTCACCGCGATCCTCCTGCCTCTGAGTGCTAGGATTGCAGGGGTGTGCCACCATGCCTTGCGTCATGGTGTACTTGTCCTTTTGTGACTGGCTTGCTCTCAGCATGCTGTCTTCAGGGTGCATCCACTTGGTAGTTCTGGCAGAGCTTCTGTTCAAGGCTGCGCAGTGCTCCATTGTACGTAGAGACTGTGATTTGCTTGTGTGTGCGTCTGTCGGTCGACACCGGGTGGCTTCCTTGTGTAACTACTGTGAATAGCTCCCAGAGACCCTGCTTTCCATTTTTTGAGTTTTTTTGGTAGATACCCTGTCTTGGTTACTTCTCTCTCATTGCTTTGACAGAATACCTGACATCCAGAATTAAGGAAGGAAAGGTTTATTTAGCTCACAGTTAGCAGAGGTTTCAGTCCGTAGTTGGCTGGCTCCAAGGCACAGTGGCGCATGGCTGAGGGCAGCAGTTCATGGCGGCAGTGGGGGGGAAGCGCAGCAGAGCGGCACATGCAGCTAGCAAGCCTCTGCCTTCTGCTGTGCTCATGGCAGGCTCTCTGCCCCAGGGCAGGGGCGGCTGTAGCACTCACACCATGATCTCAGCATTGGGTCACAAATTCATCACCTAGAAGCCTGCCCTGATAGCGCATGAGGCTTCGGGGGCACAGCTAGATGCAAACCCTAACATACCCCAGAGTGGAGTTCCTGGTCAGCCTGGGCTACACAGTCAGTTCAGCGTTGTGGACCCAGTGTCCACGAACTGGAAGGAGGGAGCGAGGGAGGTGTGCCTAAACCACAGCTGCCGTGGTGTTTTTATTAGTGGTGACAGGGAATTTCGAATGAAAGCGTTGCTGGATTGATTATATTGTTGGCTCTGTACATAAATGTTTTGACGGTCAGGGGTATAGCTCAATAATGGCACAGGCATCTGCTTGGCAAGCTCAAGGTCCCAAGTCAAAAAAAATACGTTTTTTTATTATTTTAAGTCCTCATTACCTGTGCTCAGAGCACTGCATGTGTGCTGGTACTAACTGGAGACTAACTCGGAGGAACAGGAAACACACTGCCGCACACCAGTAACACCGAGCGTTCTGTTGGGCAGAGCACAGGGACTGCTGCCCTGTGTGCGAGCGACAGAACCGGCCCAGGCGGGGCATGTTCTCTGAGTGCTGCTGGCACTGACGGAGCGTGCGCCTCACCATGTACTGTTGTCCTCTTAAGAAACGCCAGTAGGGCCGGGGAGATGGCTCAGGAGAATACGTGCTTCCCTGGCAAGCACAGGGTCCTGAGTTCAATCCCCGGTACCGCAAAAACAAAAAAACCGAAACACCAGTGGAGCGCGCTGGCGCCTTGTGGGCCCGGGTGCACCGAGCTGCTGTCATCCGCCTGTGTCAGCTGTGCGCCTCCCGCTTCCAGGTACCATTCACTGCATTTTCCATGCCACGGGGCACCACTACACGTGGAAGAAAGTCACCACGACAGTGCACAACATCATCGTGGGCAAGCTGTGGATAGATCAGGTGAGGAGGCCCCGCGCTGCCCACCCAAGGTCCCCTCCGGGCGCGTCCTCACTCTGGCTCATCAGTTCCGCCTGAGGACTTTGTGTCCTGCACTAGTGCTACCTCCATGTTCGCGGTCCCTGTTGCACACTTCCGTCTGTGAGTGGCCGTATTGTAACACTCACCCATGAGGACCACACTTTGGGGATCCCTCTGAAGGAAGGAGAAAGTAATCAGTGCAGGGCCCTGTTAAAGGTGAAAGATAAGTGTGACCCGATAAGACAGCATGGGCCCCGCCGTTAGTGCTCCCGTCACCCATCACACATGTGCTGCCCACCACAGCTAGGGGCTGGCCTTGCAGTCAGAAGGCGTCCGGGGCTTCTGTGGCCTGTGCCACAGAAGACAGTGCCACGCAAGCAGGCGGGATGTAGCGCAGTGCACAGGGTGCCCTAGGGCGGTCCTAAAGCTCCATTAGTTTGCTGTTGAGGCCATGGCTGTAGAAAATTCTAAGAGTGCTGTGTCTTTTGTTGTTGGTTGGTACCGAGAGCTGAACTCAGGACCTTGCGCTGGCCAGGCAGCGCTTGTGCCAGAGAGTCCCTGGCGAGAGTGCTGTCTGCTGAGCAGCGAGCAGTGGGTTAAGCTGAGGCTTGCGCGTGGCTGGGGATCCCGGAGGCCGCCAGGACTAGGGAGCAGATGGAGAAAGGCTCGCTGTGTGTGACTTGGAGATAGCAGAATACTTGGGTCTCAGCAGCAGAGTCTCTGAAGGGATTGGCTAGGGACAGTGGACTGGTGTGAGTCAGCGCGTGTGCTGAGGGGCCAGCCGTGCCGCCCGGCCTGAGAGCCGGCCAGCGTTGGCCTCAGCTGGCACCCCGCAATTACGGAGGGCCCTGCAGCCTCCAAGCCGAGCGTTGCTGAGGCAGCAGCCTTGAGTGGGGCAGTGCCCAAGCATCCTGCGGAGGACAGGGAGGCGTGGGGCTCAGGTCCTCCGGGCTTCACACAGCTAATCCGTGGTTCTTTTCATTTTGCAGTCTGGTGAAATTGATATTGTAAATCACAAGACAGGAGACAAGTGTAATCTTAAATTTGTTCCTTATAGCTACTTCTCTCGGGATGTAGCAAGAAAGGTAAGATGGAATCTGAGTTCCGTTCACTTGCCTGCACGTCCCTCGGGTGGTGGTCTGCACACAGTGCGAGTGTGGGGCTAGACGCATACCTTGCGGGCGGCAGCTCATAGAAACCAGACTTGTGGGTGCTTAGCTAGCCGGCACCCCAGCTGTGGTGGTCAGCAGGAGCGGGGGCTGTGCCACACTGCACGGTGACCTCATTTCTTCTAGGTAACCAGTGGGAAGTAAAAGTCAAGAGCATTGAGTGCGAGAGTGCCAGTCCGTTGCTTGTGTTCATATCCTTGCCTCAAACCCCCCTCCAGCCAAGAATCCAGTGTGTGCTTGTAGTAACAGCACTCCAGAAGGCTGAGGCGGGTGGACTGTGAGTTGGAACCCATCCCAAGTGATTTAGTGAGATCCTGTCTCGAAATAAAACGTGAAAGGCTGGGGCTATACGTCAGGGGAAAACCCTTGGCACAGCTCGTTTACTGCAGCGAAAAAACCTGGCCTCTTTCCTGTCCGTCCTAGCAGGGCTGAACCAGCGCCAGCCTGGGACCTCTGCGCTAAGCTGTGTTCTCACCCTTGCAGGTGACAGGGGAGGTGACCGATCCGTCAGGAAAAGTGCACTTCGCCCTTTTGGGGACCTGGGATGAGAAAATGGATTGTTTCAAAGTACAACCAGCCATGGGCGAGAATGGGGGTGATGCCCGGCAGAGAGGCCATGAAGCTGAGGAGAGCAGGGTCACGCTGTGGAAGCGGAACCCCCTGCCGTGAGTACCAGGGTGGCCCTCGCCGGGGCAGGTGTCCTCACAGAGTGAGGTGAGGGAACGTGGAGAGGTCATCAGGCCGAGTGTGGTGCTGCGCGGGGGTAGCTCACCTTGTCCCTAGGAAATGTCCTCCCTGAGTCGTGGCCTGGTACTCCTGAGCTTCTGTGGCTTAGAGCAGAACTCCCCAAAGCAAGTAGAGAACGCCCAGAAATCCCCAGACAGCATCAGGGGCTCCGGAAGTGAGCCAGAGGCCGCCGCACTGCCAGCCTCTGTCCAGATCGTCCGAGGGAGCGCCGAGATCCTGGCGAGCGCTTCCCTGTGCTTCCCTGCGCAGCTGTTGCCCGGCTGTGCCGTGGCTCTCCCGGGCTTCCCTGGGGCCGGGCTCCGGCGTTACCTTTTCTCTTTCTCGTCCCTTACTTCTAGGAAGAATGCAGAAAACATGTACTACTTTTCAGAGCTCGCGCTCACTCTCAATGCCTGGGAAGGGGGCACTGCGCCCACAGACAGCCGGCTGCGGCCTGACCAGCGGCTGATGGAAAATGGGCGTTGGGACGAGGCCAACGCAGAGAAGCAGCGCCTGGAGGAGAAGCAGAGGCTATCCCGGAAGAAGCGGGAGGCGGAGGCCATGAAGGCCTCGGAAGACGGTACGGGCGCCTTCAGCGCTGTGCGAGTCCCGGCGTCGGCGGGGGTGGTGGGCTACAGCCCTGACCCCGCGCTTCCCCTCTCTCCAGGCACACCCTATGACCCCTACAAGGCGCTATGGTTTGAGCGGAAGAAGGACCCTGTCACCAAGGAGCTGACCCACATTTACCGGGGCGAGTATTGGGATTGCAAAGAGAAGCAGGACTGGAGCTCGTGCCCGGACATCTTCTGACGCAGCCTGGACAGGCAGCACTCAGAGCGGAGCGGAGGGCAGGACGTGGGAGCTGGCGGCTGGCTGTCTTAACTGATCACTTTGTCTAAGTCAATCACCTGAGCAGACACCGTGGTGGTGATTGGCTGGTGGCCTTAGCTGACTGACTCAGAGTCGTGCCTGGACGCCTGGTGGCTATGGCGAGGGAGTGGCAGCAGGTTCCCCAACGCGAGCCTGGCATCCCTGGCTCCCCTGCTTCCGCCGCCCGTGATGGCGACAGCCTCGGCTGCCTCCTGTTGCACCCTGCTGGGCCACGGTCTTTGGAAGGTTGGGATCTACAGGTGGTTTGGTGCTGTCCAGAGCAAGAGCTGATTTGAAAATGGCTTCAGAAAGACACAGAAGAGGACTCAGCGAGGGGGCTGAGAGCGGCTGCGGGGTGACACTGAGAACCGTGTGTGCAGCTGTGCCCTCGGTGGGCCGGAGACTGCGGGCTGGCCAGGCGGCCCCCTCCACCCGTGAAGTTCCTGCCCTCGGACCGGGAGATGCCCTTGCCCGTTTCCATCAAGCTGGCGGCAGCAGCTGCTGTGCGGGCTCCCCAGGCCCTCGAGGGCAGAAGACTCTGGAAGAGGACGTGTCCTCCCTCCGAGCTCTCCCTGGGCAGCGCTGCCTGGTCTGATGTCCTCTAGGATGGGAGGGGCCTTCACCTGAACCAACAAGCGTTTTCACCATCTCTCAAGCCCCATGGACCAGAGCCACCTCTGGAATAATGTGTTAATACCTGTATATTATATATATGTAGAGAAAAATCTAATTTTTTGTTTGATTCCCTGCTTCCTATTAAGAATCTTGGTTTGCATAGCCCTAGTCTTCCCAGGACTCTGGCCGTGTGGATACGAAGGGCCCAGTCGGATGAGCTGGGGTCCCCTCGGCCTGTACCGAGCAGGACTGGGCTGTCTGTAGCCTGGCCTTTGCTGCAGGAGCTCTGGCCGTCCTGGCGACCCGACTCCGGTGAACCCCACTCTCCCCTGCCTCTTTTCTTTGGTTAGGAAGAGCGTAGGTGGAAGGTGGGGCTGTGATGCCGACAGTAGGCCGAAGCCCAGAGGACATCTTCCTTGGAGGAGGGTGGTCGCAGGCTGCCCTGCCGGCCCTGGCTTCCTCCGGTGCGGTGGGGTCCTTGTGGGCTTGTTCAGGAGTTGCCCCCCAGGTGAGCTGCCTTGGTTGAGGGTCACAAATTGAGGTGCCTTCCTAGTATGCTTCTTAGTGGTTTTGTTTTTGTTCCTTAACTGCTGTGCCTCAGCCAGTGAGGGGGGAAATAGCATTCCAGAGGAGCCACCCTCGGGTGGGGCCTTTCTCGGTGAAGTAGTAGTTAGCTCCTTCCCCGTCCCAGCCACGAGGAGCAGGAAGTGGGGGAGCTGCTCCCGAGATCGTCTCCCGCACAGGCTAGGGCTGCAGGCAGGGCCCTGGGCCCGGAGGGAGCCCCCTGCACACCTGCTTTCTTCCTCACCACCTGCACTACATTTCCGCCCACCACCCGCCCCTGCTAATGGAAGAAGCGTAGCACCTTCAGGGGGAGTCAAGTCACAGCAAACAGAACTATATATATTTTCAGTTTTTTGCCTTATTGCTTTTTTTTCCAAAAAAAAAAAACCTACTAAATTAAATAATTTTTAAAAAGCAATATCGCTTGATTTGCTTTTGTTCTGCTAGGCAGGAAGTGGTGTGGACAGGGGAGGAGAGTGGGTCGGTGGCAGTGTCTTCTGGGAGTCTGGGAGCCCCAGAGCCGTGGGCTTTGGAAACAGCTGATAGGAAAGCCTGGTAGTTCAGTTCTCCCGCCGCAGGGAGTTGAGGGCCGTGTGTATGTGTGGTTTTTAATCTTTTTTGAGACAGGGTTTTACTTGCAGAGTTCAGGCTGGCCTGGAGCTCACTTTGTGGCCCAGGCTGGTCTCAAACTTGAAGCAATCCTGTGTGCTGGAATTATAGGTATGCGCCTCTATCCCTGGTTTTGAGGATTAGTTTTTTGTGGGGTTTTTTTGGGTACTGGGAATCTTGCCCTTACCAGGCAGGTGCTTGTGCTTCTGAGCACATACCCTGGCCCTTGAGGATTCGTTTCAACAGCTCCCAGCATGTCCGTGTTCAGTGTTTCTTGATGCTTCATTTTGGCATTGAGAAATAATTGCTAGTGCTTTTTATTCTGTGCCCTGCTTTACCTCAGAAATAAAAATTAGGAGCTGGAGGTGTGCTTCAGGGCGGAGCGCTTGCCTGGCATGTGCGGGCCCCTGGATTCAATCCCCTCTACCTCAAAAAAAAAAAAAAAATCAAAATTTCCTTGAACCTGATTTCTCCTGCCCCCTTAGATTCTTAGGCTCTACACTGTTTTGCCAAAAGGTTCGGATCCTGCTTTTTGCAGTGTAGGCTGCTGGTGCTGATGAAGACTTGAGGAGGGCCCTGACCTGAAGACCACTGGCTTGGACTTTCTCTGTGAGGCCCACGTTGAGGGAGCCGAGGCACAGTAGCCTGGCTGGGAGCACAGGGCCCAGAGCAGGGCAGGCTGCTGCTGCTGCCCCTCACGGGAGCACGGCTTAGAAAGTGTTTGCAAAGGGCTAGTCGTGCTGAGGCTGCAGGCACCAGGGCAGGAAGAGCCCTCGCTGTCACATGGCTGGTCAGTCACAGGAGTGCCATCAGTGACCTCTGACCATGTCCTGGGAGGAGCTCTGGATCACAAGGTTACCCTGCAGCAGGCCGAGCTGGTGCATCAGTCGTGGGCCGACCCTGAGGTTCTGCGCAGTGTCCTTCAGACCACCATGATCCCAGCCTGCTGTGGCTTCGTGTCCACAGAATTGCCTTCATCTTGTCATTTTTCTACCCTGTGCAATTTGCCTGACTCCTGTTGGTGGGTTTGATTTCACTGAAAGTCTTTCCCCCTGCAAGAGGAAAACTGCAGTTGGTGCGTGACACTGAGAACCATGTCGTGTGCTCCTGAGTGCCACCACGGTGTGCCACTTCCCGTGTATGTTGGGCACGCGGAGGCACAGCCGTGCATGCCCCTTCCTGTCACCCTCTGGGAAGGGAGTCCTGAGGGTCTAACTGCAGGTACTTCCCATGGCTACAAATTATCACATTCATTGGGACTACAAATCTCACAGAAACAAATACATGTGTCAAAGGGTGTGAGAGCCAACAGGATATATAGAAAAAAGTGAACTTCAGGAGCAGGTGTGTAGCCTGCGGAACTCCATCAGGTGTTCCTGGGATTTACAGCTCTCATGTAAACGCCTTCCCGTCTGGAGCTTGAGCCCTCAGCTCCCTCCTGTAGGGAGGCCAGAGGAGGCTTCCTCAAAGCCCAGACACAGAGCTGCTCCTCGTGCTCAGTCCACAGACGTGGCCTCCACCTGCGTGACTTCAGGAGTTACCGGAAACGTCCCGAGGCGGCGGGGAGTGTTTCATTCACCCTGCGTTCGTTCATGCACGCATGCGTCCTTCCATTTACCCAGTACACATAGCACAGCCTCCTCTATGACAGACTGAGTGCGGATGGCAGAAAGAGCTAAACAGGCAGCTGCAGTCTGGTCTGATAATGGTGTAAGAGCAGTGGCGAGGGCAGGGGCACAGGGGGAGCGGGGAGCTGAGCACGTTGGGTCCAGCGGGGGTCGGCGGTGGGCAAGGACAAAAACGCTGCAGGGACAAAATAAAGAATGAGGTCCGAAAGAGCCTTCTGACTCTGGGCGAGTGCGGGAGCAGCCTGTGTTTGGGGCCCATGGGGAACAAGGAGGTGGTGCTGGGGAAGGGCAGGGCCCCAGCTCTCGGGCTGGGGCTTGGAGTTTGGGCAGGACGATGAGTTCCAGTGCAGAAGGTGATGGGTATCTTAGAAGCTCAATTAAGAGGTTGGAGAAGATGGCCATTCCAGAAATAACCAGTTATGGTTCTTATCTAGGTGTCCCCATAAAGGCTCATGCACTCATAGATGGGGCTTTGAGGAGGTCACTGGATGACAGGGCCATGATACTCATCAGGGTGGGTTCATTTACTCCTGAGTTACTTAGATGCTACTGGGAGGTGGGGCTTGGAGGAGGGGTGGGACCGGGGCGTGGCCTGGAAGGGATGGGCGTGGCCTGGAGAGGGCGTGACCGGTGGCCTTGGAGTCTGTCGCCCTCTTCCTCCGTTGATCCCTCTGCTTCCCGCTGCCCTTCCAGGAGCTGTCCCTCCTCAAGCCCCACCGCCACTACTTAGAGCCAGCTGACTACAAACTCTGAGCGAAAACCTCTTCTCCTTTAGGCTGTGGTTGTCAGGCACTGGGTCCTGGTGACGAGGAAGCAAAGACCAGGGGCAGTGCTTGGGCGTGGCCACCGGCGCGGAAGTGCTGATGCGACACATCTGGAAGGAAACAGAATTTCAGTTTCTGGGCTTTTGTTGGAGGTGACGGGAATACCAGAGATGTTCAAGGTGGGGTTTATATGTAGGAGCTCCATTTGTGTGAACACAGATGAGAAAACAGGAAACGGCAGGTTAAAATCACTCGGCCAGCTTGGATGCATGTGCGAGTGTGTGCTGAACTCACCAGCAGGCCTCTGACATTCAGTTACCTAAGCAGGCCCTGGCCTGTCCCGCCTCATACACAAGGGGGCAGGTGACCAGTGGATGACTGAAGCCCACGCACCAAGCGCAGGAAAAGATGTGCCCTGCTGCCAGTTTTCCAGCGCACCGCAGTGCCCGTCAGCGCAGCTGTGAAGGTTGAGAAGCTCCGTGCTTCGCGGCGGCACCTCTGCTCACGGTAACACGAGTCTCAAGTCAAAGGTCCCGGGCTGATTCTCATCGGCTGCACCTGGGGACAGTCTGCTTGAGCTTGTTCCCGTGCTCCGCAGTGAAGGTCGGCAGCCGCCCGGCGCCCACACACTGTCCGCTTCGCTTGGCCTCTGCTCCCCTCTGCCTTTGTGCACCGTCTTTCCTGCAGTTTCTGTCTCTGAGACGCTTCTACAACCTGGACAAGAACCCTCGGCTCTTACAAGGCTCGGGCATTAGCCGAAGCCCATGTAGATAATTACGCATGTTCGAGTCACTTGGGTTGACTTCGCCTAGGTGCAGGAGTGAAATCCATCATGCTTGTCCATTCAGGGAAAGCAGGTGTGGTGTTGTGCACCTGTCACCCCAGCTGTCTGGGAGGCTGAGGCAAGAGGATTGCAAGCTTGAGCTCAGCCTGGGCAATTTAGTAACTTAGTGAGATCCTGACTCAAAGTAAAAAGGGCAGGATGTAGCTCAGTGCAGAGGACCTGGGTTCAATGTCCAGTACCAGGTGGGACAAAAAATAGTCACACGGGTAAGGCAGGGCACTTAGTTGACTGGCAGGTATCTCAGGGCCACTTTAGGAATTTTCCTTGTACATCTTCCCAGGACAGGCAAAAAGATGAAATATAAGCTAAACAAATGACGGACTCTCGAGTGTAGAAGCCTTTGGTGCCGTCTCCTGTGGGCAGGACAGCCACGTGCATGTCACCAGGCAAGCGTGCTCTCCCAGGCTCTGGAGCACAGCGACCTGGAGCCCCTCACACCCAGCCTGCTGTCTGTAAACTAGACTAAGGCGTGCGTGCTTCCATCGCAGGCTACCGTACCATGCTCACACCTACTTAGGAAGTGGATCGAAGCGCTGGCATATTCTAATTATTCTAGTTACTCAGAACCATTTTCTTGGGAGTTAATCCAAGGATGCAAAATTAAGAAATGGGAGGTGGAGGGGACTAGAGTCAGCAAGTTGGGGACACTACTAAGAGCACAGCTTGCTTTTTAGAGGGGGAAGGGGCCTCAGTCAATTCCATTTCTCGACAATATGTATTTAAAGATTTTTCCCAGAAGACAAGATAGGATTAAAGAAGTATTCTGGTGGATTTAAGTATTGTGGTCAACTTGGAACTCCCAGCTGAACTGAATCGGCTGTTGCCAATGGCCTGAAAGAAGTGGCCAGGAAGGTAGCGCTGTTGGTTCAGAGGAGCTTGTCACCCCGGCTTTCATGACAGGCGCTCGGCTCTTCTCAGTGTTGGAGGAGTTTGGGCCTGACTGTCGCTAAGGATGGCTGCAGTTCTTTTCCAGGAAGCTCTGGTCCTCGCTGTGAGCATTGCTTCCTGGCCCAGCGCAGGTCCCTCAGATCCTTCATCCCGCTGGCGCAGACTTTCTAGCTTCCAGCCTGGCCTTTGGGCCTTCCCAGAGCAAATACTTCATACAGACCTGCATGGGACGTTGTCGTGGGCTCTAGGTCTCCAGATGGACGTGCGGGGGACATTCCCATGGGCTCTAGGCCTTCGTCTGGACTCACACAGGACACTGCAGTGGGATCCAGGCCCTCAGCCTGAGTCTCTGGAGCTCTAGTGTGTGGACAGATCTGCTGCACTCTTCTGCCTTTGATTGTTTGGGTGATGGTTATAAAAATACTCCTATAGAGTTTGTGTCCTGTTTTAAATCCTTTCCTATGTAAACTCTGACCACAATAAATGTATTTTTTAATGTGAGATTTAGCAAATCAGTGCTTTCAATAAATACCATGTCACCAATACTACAAGAGGAGACAATGTTGTAAGTCGAACTGTGACACCTTTCCGAATGGCCTTTCTGTGCATTTTAAAATTCTTTATTGTTTTGGCTTTCTTGTGTTTTTCTTTCTTTTTTGCATTGTGGAGTATCCAACACAGGACTTGGCACTTGCGGGACCCTCTTCCAAATATTTCTGCTATCCAAATTGATTACATATGTAAAAAGAAATTTACATATTCATAACTTTGGACCTTGTGACATCTGCCTTCTTACAAAAACAGCACATTATGCATATATATTCATATGTAAATATTTGAATAATCAAGGGGAAAAATAATGAAACCTAGGAGGAAAGTTGGACTAAATAGATCACATCACCCATATAATCCAGTGCTGTACATGGATCAGTACGAAGCATGGATTAGACCTGGTCCATGTAAATGCCATGGGCGTCTCACAAAGATTTTTTTTTTTTTATCCTGCCTCAGGTTTATTTGTACAAAGAGCCCAGGAGGACACCAGCCCTGCACAGACGGCACCCCAGGGGTCACACCAGTCCTTCTGTGTTCACATCAGCAGATCAGAGGCTTTCACTGTGGAGCCTTCATGGGGGCTGGGCACCTGTGGGGGCCCGGGCCTTAGCTGGAGCCTGGGCCTTCTGCTGGCAAGGCCTGCGGCCCTTGGTGATGAGGGCACAGATACACTTCCCAAGCTTGGGGTGGCAATATAGGCAAGTCGAGCGAGCCTGCAGTTTACTTTCTTTGGATGATCTTGGGCTTGACCTCCTTGGGCTTGATGAGGGCCTTGATAGCCTCGGCGCGTGCAC
>NDGN011426135.1:0-30771 GCA_002564285.1 Tympanoctomys barrerae | reverse complement strand
CCTCTTTCTTTTCCTCTCTCCCTCCCTGGTCCCTCCCTCCCTCTTTTCCTCCCTCCCTTTCCCTCTTCCCCTCCCCTCCCCCTCCCCCATGGACCTTAGCTCCACATTTAGACCTCAGGCAGCAGTTCAGTTTGAGACCAATTCTGCCTGTCCTGATGGGTCTGGATTGTGACAAGCAGGGTTCTGGCCCCACGGGGGGGCGTGGGGGGAGTACAACCTGAAAGTGCCCTCTGACCCACGCTGTGCACAGCCTGAGCCTTGAAGTTTTGCACACAGGGTTTGCATTGAGGGACACACTTGCCAGGGAAATCCCACTGTCCCGACCTGCAGAAGAGTGTGTGTAGAAGCCACACCTGCATCCTCACATGTGCACGCACAGCTCCACCCCACCCCTCACACACACAGCTGCACCTCACCCTCCTAGCTCATGCACAGCTGCACCCCCACCTCCAAGCCACCCCTCCCCCTTCCCCCACTTGCTCATGTCAGCTGCACAGCACCCTCATCCCCCACGCTCACGCACAACTTGCGTGCACTCGCAGTTCCAGTCCCACTGAAAGCAGACTCACCCCCCCCCCCNNNNCCGTGTAACCACTGATCCAGGAGGGAGAGGACATAAAGGAGGCTCTTGGTCCTCGGGAGACGGCGTCCAGCTGTCCCCTCAGCTCCGGCTGTGGATGCCCTGGTCAGGAGCCACGCTCCAAGGCCTGGCTGCCCTTGCCTGCTTCAGCTCCTTCCCAGCTTCCCCCATGTCCCTCCTGCTCTCTGGGTCACCGCTGTGAGTGGGTGGTGCCCTCTCCGAGGCAAGGACAGGCTGTGGAGTCAGCAGCCGCAGGGCAGCCCGACGTCCGCTTGGCCACTCTTCTTTGGCTGGGGATAGGGGTACTCTGCTTTCTCTGACCCCGTCCCTCCTCCGTGGCCGGACCTGCACCCCGCCTGCCTGGGAGGGAACGGCCTTCAGGGCGAGGCCCACTGGGTCCCCTTCCTTTCCCGGGTTGGTGCAGTGGCGCATCCTGGGACAGAAGGGTGAGGGCCCTCAGCAGCCCAGTGGAGCCATGTGCTCTGCGGGCCTCGCTTCACCATCTATGAAATGGGAGAGTGCGAGGGTGAGGCTGCCCCAGCCACTCAAGCGGAGTGTTCTGTGTACCCCTGCGGGGTGTTCAGGCTCCCCCTTGCGCCCCTCCTCCAGGAACCCTGCGCCCCGGGTGGCCCTGCTGCACGCACGCACGCACGCACACACGTACGCACGCTGCACGCACGGAGGCCTCCTCTCAGTTCTCAGCCTCTGTGACCCTGGGAGCTGCACGGGAGGCCAGCAAATGCCAGCCGAGGAGGAGACGGCCGCGGGGCAGGGGCCGGCAGCAGGGTGAGCGTGCAGAACGTCACTGAAGGGTGCCGGCAGGCTGGCGCCCTCGACCGACCGACGGACGCGCAGGTGAGCCAGGCCCCTCGCGTCACTCCTCGCACAGCCTCCGCACCACTGGGGCCGGTCAGGACCTCAGGGAGGATTATTCCCGCCGCGCTCCTCCAGGTGCTGAGTTCAGGAGTGACGCACGCGGCCTGGGTTGGTGGCCAGGCTTCTCGGTGCGCCCCGCTCCTTTGTGCCTGCCCCACTGCCTAGGCCAGTACGGGACCCCTAGATTTTGGGGACGTTTCCGGAAGAGGAGGAGCCAGAAGCGAACTGCTGGGTGCCAGTGAAGCAGCAGAGGAGGCGCTGGGGGCGGTGCAGAGTGCCCTTGGCGCGGGGCTGCGGGACGGCCTGCCGTTAGACCGAGGACGGGAACCCAGAGGCAGCTTTCCCCTCTGGGATCTCGTGAGGTGTCCAGACCTGTGGGCTGGGCACCGATGGCGCCAGGAAGTAGGAGGAAGTTGCTCAAATATTGATTATGAATCAGGTATTTCTTTGACTTCTCTAAGGAACCAGCCCCACCCTGTTTGCCACCTTCCAGCCATAGAATTAGGGTGAATATGCAGCTGCTGACTTAGAGGCCCAGGTTTGGCTCTGAGAAATGTAAGAGGCTTTCAGTATGTGGCATCACCTTGGAAGAGTAGGACTTGGGTAAGACTGGGGACGCAGGTGGTTGGGGACCAAGGGACATAAAGGATCTTTCACTCTGCTGGGGACTAGGCTATGTGACTGGCGTCCCATGGCCTTGAGGTTGGTGTGATCTGCTTCAGGAGCAGAGAAGAATGCTGAAGCCAAATGCTTCCTGGCTCTGCAGAGAAAGCTCTCAACCACAGCACTGCTAAAGCCAGGAGACGCCAGGAGACCTCTTCCAGAGAGGGTGGCTGTTGCGTTCCTGCACCCCTCTACTGCAGTGGCTCCCCGGGAACAGTGCACCACGCCCTCTCCTGTGCACCTCACTTGCTAATAAGGTGGGCCAGCCACCACAGAGCCTGAGCACCGGTCCAATGGAGGCAGGCTGCCCGGTGCCCGAGGGCCCTCCCGTGTTCCCATCACTCCCCACAGATGTCGGGGGTCTGATCAGCCCAGGCAGGAAACGAAAGTAAGCGCTGCCCGCCAAGCCTGCCTACACTCTGTGTGTTGATCCTCTATCCAGGGCCAGTGGGAACAATTTCCCACAGTTCCCGAGATACAGTAAAACATCTTGAAGTTTTCTTAAAAAGATGGTTTTGAAATAGTCCATGCATGTACATAATTCAAACCTCTTTACAATGTATAAAACTATAAAACTCTCTTTTTTTTAATACTGGGAATTGAACTTAGAGCCTTGTGCTTGGCGGGCAGGTGCAGCACCACTGAGCTGTACCCTACACCCTTTTCCACTTTTTTTGAGGCAAGTTCTCTCTGTGTGGTCCAGGCTGGCCTCAGCCTCACCGCATTCTCCTGCTGCAGCGTCTAGAGTGCTGGGTTTCTGTGTGCAGCACCACGCCCAGCCCACCTGTTAGCCATCTTCCAGCTCCCATCTCTCTGAAAAGAGCAGCTCTTATAAAGTACTTTCCTAGAGATGTCGTCTTCCTATAGATGACAATACAATAGTGTACTGCATCCCTTACCCTCTTTGTTTGTAATACACATAGCAAGGTAGGGCTCAATCCTGCAGCTGGGTCTCTTGGGAATATGTCTGATGGGGCTCTCGGGTGGTGCACAAGTGTAAGCACTCACTGTTATAATGCCAGGATATTTTATAATGTTAAAATGGTAATTATGGTGAGTAGATTAATTTTTTCTTAGGATTTGTAGAGAATAAAGTGGAATGACTTTGATACAGTACAGTTTTGATGGCTTAACGGAAAAAAATTCTACTTATGTTGTTTCTCTACATTTAATTTAAACTTGCCCTCAGCTGTAAATAACTGGTAGAGGCACATCGCAGGCAGCTGCACCTTCCAGGGCCTGTGCTTTCCTGGCTCTTCCAGGGACCCCCTTGCTTCCTGCTCTTTTTGAAAACCCTTGGACCCTAGGAAATCAATTCGTTTTCTTTTTCCTATTTTTAATTTCCATGACAAACTGAGCCTAAGGACACAGGGCAGGAGGAGCAGAGGGAGCTTGAAGGGAGGAAAAGACTGAGAGCTACCGAGGGGCCATGGAGAAAGGAGGGGAGATGAGATGGAAGAAGGCAGGGAAGGAGTGGCGGTGCCCAGCTCCTGCACTCACAGGAAGTGGACCAGAGACGGGGCTGGGCCACTGGGTCTGGCCATGGGGACAGCACTGAGCTCTGGGGAAGAGCAGGTTCAGTTGATGTGGGCACCGCTGGAGTGCTTTGGGGAGAGAAGAGGCCTGGGGAGCTGAGAGCACGCAGCTAGCTGTGCTTCACAAAGGTAAGGGAGGTTGCTGCTGCTATTTATGTTTAGGGTAGAAATTACTAGCAGTGTTCCCAGAAGAGAAAAATGCTTAATGAAGGGGGAAGAAAGAAGAAGAGTGGTGGAGGAGGAAGAAGAGGAGAAAGAAGAGAAAAGGGAGAAAGATAAATGAGGAAGAGGAAGAAAAGGAGGAAATGGGGAGAGGGAGGGAGGAGAGGCTATGATGATAGGATCAAAATCTTTAAATGAAAGAGGTCTAAGTTTTCAAGGCAGTTAAATAACTACTTAAAGAGGGTTACTGTGGGATCAGATGTTAGTGATACAGGGAGAAAAACTGATCTCAGGTGGGTGACCTCCAAACGACACAGGGAACCTCCAAATGGCACAGGGAAAAACGATCTCCCGACCTGACCTGGATGAGTTCATGTTCTCTAAAATCGAAGAATGAATTTTAGGAACAAATGGAGGTTATGAGCAGAATATATTTATTGAGGGGAAGAAAACTCCTATCCGAGAGATGGACAGGAGGGGGGCCGAGTGGGTAGTTCCCTGGAAAGCTGTTTTTTCCAGGGACTTTTATAGTGTAAAACCATGCGGGGCTAAGGTGAAGAGAATGGGAACTTGCTTAGGTGGATGCTGGGTCTGACAAAACTATAGTCAACCTATGAGATTACAAGCACCATTGCTCAGGTAAAATTGATTACGCCCAGGACCAAATGGGATAGTGAGTTACAGAGTAAGCAGGCATGAATACTGGGACAGGGTTTTTTCTGGTTGGGGGTTGGGCTAGGGACTCACTTGGGTCTTTCCAGGTGATAGATACCTAGTTAGAATATCGATCCCAGGTGCTAATCTTTTAGCATTTGCTTGGCCAGTTAGGTCTTTAGGTCTGGTTCACAGCAGGAGCATCCGCCCCTCCCCCAGTTGTAAGGCACCTCCTCTTTTGTGCTGTCTCCTTTGAGGGCCTGGTCCTGTCTGTCCGCCTATAATATTTCTATCTAGCTTGGCTGCCTGCAATATTAGGACCAGGCTTACTTTGTAAAAGACCAGCAGGCTGCCTTCCACAGAGGCTGCATGCTGTGCACCCAGCTGGCAGCAGGCGGGTTTCTGGTGCGCCACGTCCTGCCAGCATTTGGCAGTGTTGTTGGACACTGTTGTTGATGTCTTGCTGCAGGTTCGACTTGCAGATCCCTGATGATAAGTAATGAAGAGCATCTTTCCATGGGAATGTCTGAAAGCCTTCCTCGGTGAGGTGCTGCACAGTGCTTCTCAGAGCACCGTTCTTTATAAGAGCCCCAAAATTTATAAAGGGCCCACATGCCTGGAAACAGTGGAATACACAGAAACAAATGTGCCATAGAGAGGACTACAATACAGTGATGACAGGGAGCAAGCTACAGCTATGACAGCGTGTGGGGGCTTGCAGCACTGCTGTTGATGGGAAGAGCTAGGAGCTCATTCAGAAAGTATGCAGTGTGAGCAAGAGAAATCAGTTACAAAAAGAAGGTGCGAGTGCTGGTAAGATCGGGAGAGGAAGTAGCAGTTGACGTGTAAGACCCCGTACTTCAGTGTGGAGAGTTCAGCTTCTCACAGTTGCTGACCTCGTTGTTTCAGGAGCCTACTCGTGCAGAATAAGGCACTCTGAGTGGTGTGCGGGAGCCACATGGGCAGGCGGGTGGGCGCCCGTGGGGGGCACTGAGGACCTGCTCAGGGCTTGGTGACCAAAGCATTATTTCAGATCGTTACAGCCAAACTGCTGAAACCCAGAGATCAGTGAACGCACAAAAAGCAGCAGAGAAGAAAACAATACACTGAAAAGCGCAACGGAAGAGCAGGACCAGTGGAATCCGGAAGACGGTGGACCCGCACTGCCAAGATGCAGGAGAATTACAGGACATGCGAGGGCAACCTGGAGTTGTCTGAAAAAAACATCTTTCGTAACATGAAAACAAATATGCTTTCAAACAAGCAAAGCTAAGAAAGTTTATTACAACTAATTCATCTTAAATGTAATACTTTGGAGTAACAAAATAGTAACAACAACGGAAGTGCAGAATCTAGGAGGTGAAATTAAAGTGTTTTAAGAACCTTGCGTTATCAGAGAAGTGGTAAATGCACTGAGTCATATTAGACACTGAAGACAGCAGTATCGGTGTGAGTCAAGTGTGCACAGCAGACTGGCAGTAAAATAAGGAACTTTTATTGGGTAATTATCAAGCTAACTGGCAGGTAATGCAGAATAGTGTAAGGTGCCTATTCCAAGGAAAGAAATAAGAAAAAGACAGACATGCCAAAAATAGCAAATAGCAGATATAAGCCCAAGTCTACTAAGTACTTGCATTAAAAATAGAACAAATATATCAATATTATAGAAGGAATTTCAGACTAGATTTAAAGATTTAAAGATAATATGTAATATATGTTTTCAGATATTATAGATAGATCTTTAATATAAGGAAGAAAATGATTAAAAATCAAGGAATAGAAGATAGACCACACAAACACTAAAGGAAAGTGGATACAACTAGACAAAAAATGGACATGGTGGATTTTGAGAAAAGGAACTTGAGTAGGGATGGAGAGGAATGTTTCACAACAAACTGAACGTCAAACTACGGAGGAGTTGTGACAGTTCAAAAGTTCTATGCTCGTAAGTACACGTAGCTTTAGAGTGAATAAAAATGAACAAAAAGTTTAAAGTTTCAAAGAAAACTCATAATCGTAGGGAAAAGCTTTATCACACCCTTTTCATCAGTTGTTAGAATAAGGACACTAGGAAAAACCAGAAAGGAGCTAGAATATGTGCGGAGTTGAATTATTGCAACTTTATCTGCCTGTGCTTGGGGTGCCGTGAGGGCCGCCACGAGGCGGGCGTGCGCGGGAGGCCCACGAGCGGCCGAAGCACGGAGGCACTCGCGCCGCTGACACTGTGCAGACTCTCCTGCGTGTCTGCTCCCCAAACGCTTTGTCTGATGTTTAACACAGACATTTCCACACGCCCTTGATCAGTCTTTACAGGGATATCTTTAGCCATCTTTGGGCTTTTCTTCTGCATCTCCAGGTTTAAAATGTATTTCCGTAGACACGACAGGGATGAGTCTGCCTTCTCCTTTCGGTCCAGCTGAATGATCGCTGCCCTCTGCCTGCCTTGGCTACATTCTGACCTACCTTTGATATCACCAATACTATGTTGGTATTAAGTGTTCTTTTCATTTTTTTCTTTGTTCCATCTGCTCTTCGTTAACTCTTTTCTCATCTTCTGTGGCTCAATTCGTTCTTTCCATTCCACGTTACCTCTTTCATTGGATTATTAGATACACTTCTTGGCTTTATATTGCTTTCTCTCAGATCTTCAGTAAGCATATTTCATTACTGAGTATCTTCCAATAGTTTAATTCCACTCCATAAAAATGCAGGCACCTGACCACACTCATGTTTCTCAGCGCCAGAGCTCCGTGCTTCTTCTGTCGTGCAGCTCACTTGCACCTGCTACAGGCCTCACAATGCATCGCTATTTTTTTCTTTAATAGGAAATATCTTAGGACTTCTGCTTCTGACCAAAGTGGAGGAAAAAGTCGCATCTGCCTTCCCACATGTAACAACCCTAAGAGATGGAAGGATCAAAGCCATACTTCCCAATTCTCAGGAATCAAGCAAACAAGGAGAGTGACCTTTGAGGTACAGGAAACGGGGAGCCCCACTTCTGTGTGCCTCTGGGCCCTGGTGCAGGAGGCAGTACTGGGCCCAGCAGCAGAGAGAGGCCCTGGAGCCACGGTCTCCCCCACCCTTGGACCATGTCCCCGAGCAGCAGGGTGGGGATGGCCCACCTGCAGGCGTCAGGGAAGCAGCACATGGCTAGAAGCAGGCCGAGAGTCACGTCTGCTCCTACACACACTGGAACTTACTTGAAAGGAAACTGTTCAAAGTAACTTGTAGATCAAAAAGAAATTGAAGGGTAAATTTAAGAGTATTTTGAACTGAGAAAAAAAAAACCTATCAAAATTTATAGACTGCTCTAAAAGCAATATTTATAAGCAAACTTATAGCAGCAAAATACCTGTGAGAAAATAAAGGCCTCACATAAATGACTTTAGCTTCTAACTTTAGCAGATAAATAAAAATAAAAATAAAAGGCAGAAGAGTAAATGAATATATAGTAAGTAGAAATAAAGAAAATGGTGAAAAACAGTAGAAATGAATGAAACAAAAATAATGCAATCAATAAAGCCAATGCTCATTTGTTAAAAAAGATGAAATTGAAAAATCCTTAGCTAGACTGTTAATAAAAAGAAGATAGTCCTAAAATTAGCACCAGGAAGGGTGACACCATTACAGATTACAGTCATTAAGGGCAACATGAAAAAGTAGTATGAACAGCTTTCAGTCCTGGACATATTCATAATCGCAGATTAAAATTATCTGTGACTGTTATTCCCATGATGCTGCTTGTTTGGGGTTTGTATATACTGAATCTCTTTTTACTCTGAGTCATATGTTTTTGCTTGCGTTTTCCTGCTTCGTTGTATATCTAGTGATATTTTGTTATGCGTTTGACATTATCAAGATGATATTATTCACTGCCTCGACTACATCCATCTCCCTTAAGGAGTGCCACCCTTCACTTTGCCAGGTGACTAGATGACAGGCAAGCGCTTGCCTTCTCTGGAAGCCTGTTTGAGGACAGTCCTCCAGGGTCTTTCTCCAAGGCTGCTTGGCTGCGTCACTAAGGTCTGGTCTTCCGGAAGCGCCTGCTGCAGTGAGATGACCCCACGGTGGCTGGCCAGCCTCTGGACGGCTGCTCCCCAGCTCTGAGACTTGTCCCCTCGGAGGTGCCCAGCGGTGGCTCCTGTCCCGGCTTGCTGGTCAGCCCTATAGCAAGTGCTGTTTGTTCATCTGAAGGCAAGGGGGACAGGGAGCTGGACAGGGTGAGTCTGCAGAGGGCAGGACCTCTGAGGGCAGCACCCACTGTGCTGGTGCTCGACCACGCTTGGCTGGCTGCGTCTTCACAAACTGCCCAGCCCTGCTGCTCAGGGAGGCCATGGGCTCTGCAGGCCCCTCCTTGCCTCTAGAGGAGAGCTGGGTGACAGCCCTGTCCCAGGATGGCAGGTCTGAAAGAAGCTCCTCCATTTAGTGCACACACAGCACCCCGTTGTCCAGATTCTCCCGGCGGGTAAGCAGGTCTGGCGTCAGCTTCTCTGCCGTAGCTTGGAGTGGATGGCGACTCCTGTAGTCACATTTAGCAACATTGTCTGCATAATTCCACAATGTCATGCTCAGAAAAACCCCTACACTTACCTCTATTTGCTGTCACCACCTTCATGAGCTCATATTTTTAATGTTAAATTCTTTAGCCCATGTAGGTTTTATTTTGGTGACAAGTATAAGGTCCAGCTTTTCACAAGGGATTTGCCAACTGCACCATCCCCATTCACTAAATAATCAATCCTTTACTTAAGAGAAAAAACTCCTTTATATACCCACATTTACATATACCTACATAACTTCATCTATAGTTTGACTGTATTTTGTGCAAATAAGTCACCTGTTGCTGAAGCAGTGTGGGAAAATGACTCCACGTGCCAATGCTGACCTTGAAATTAACTATTACAGCAAGCTCCTGGAGTGCGGCCGCAGCGTCCTGCCCCTCTCCCTCTCGCCCCACACGCAGCGTGACGCCTCCCGACCCTGACCGAAGCGCCGCTCTCCGCAGGGGCAAGCAGGTGTGCGGTGTGCCATCCCTGTGCCACTCGCGGAGCTTCGTTCTCTGGCAGCTCAGGGCTTCCTACGCTGCCGAAAGGTGTCTTTCTTTTTACATCTCCATGCACTGGCCCAATCTGATTTGTCTGTGTTTGGCAGAGTAAAAATTTACTCAAGACAATCAGCTTTAAAAGCCGAAAGGCTTATCTTGGCTCAGTTTCAGAGATTTTACTCCGTGACCCACAGGCCGTGTCATTTGGACTTGTGGCGAGACAGCTGGTCGTGGTGGAGAACACGGGAAAGCGTTCACCATGTGGTCAGGAGGTGAAGGAGAGCGGCGAAGGGACCAGGGCCCCACGCCTCCGAGGATGCGCCCCCGAGATCCGCCCTCCTGGGCCCCACGTCTGCGCAGTGCACCCTTTCCTTCCCCACAGCTCCACAGGCCTGACGCGTGGGCTTGGGAGGCTCGGAGGGCTCCAGCGCCCCCTGCTCCAAAGAGCGCCCTCGTCCTCTCGTGCTAAACTCTGCTTCATCCTGTAGAACATGATGCTCTTCCCAGAGGCTCTTCCGATTCTCTAGCATGTAGCTGTCCTCTCCCCAACAGCATGCGTGCACACCTCACCGCGCTATCATTTATCTACCCGTAAGCGATTATTTATTTACCTATATGCTGAGTTAAAGCTTCAGAAGATAAAGGAGAAGCCTCCGCTCTTCGCGTCGTTCTCGCCCACTGCCATTCCGAGTGGGCAGGCCCTCGGCAGGCGCTGGCTGAACGCCAGCTGGACGGGCTCAGGCGTAGCAGCACAGCGAGGGCCGGCGGCTCCCCTGGTGAGCTCACCTCGGGCGCTTTTGTCTTCTTGGCGCAGCTCCTGCGTTTGGTCTGCTCTCCGGTGATGGAGCCCTTCTTTATCTTACAGACTCTGGACCCTGTTCCTGGGTCTCTGAACGCCTACTCCGAGTGTCCTCAGTGACTGCCTGCTTCTTCTGCAGCACACACTCTGTTCCCTGCTTCCTCCATTAGCTCTGAGTTCTGCGAGGCTTTGCGACCCTGGGAATTGTGCACTGAGACCTCAGGGAGGCCACACTCTGCTCTGACAGCCCCTGGGCTTGCGGCTTCCTGGAGTGGTGCGCTGGCTCCGGCCTGGTCTGTTCCCACTCTTGCCTGTGTCATGACTTCCAAATTACAGAAGGGTGTTTGTTGGGTGATTGTTGGGAGCCACGTGCCCCTTGTGTGACTCTGCACCTATTCCTCTGCAGACCTCATCAGACTGGGTTGTAACCTCATCTCATTGGCCAGGCTGGGTCCCACTTGAGGAAGCAGAGGGTGGCAGATGCAGCAACGAGGCCGCTCTCTGCCGATCAGTCCTCAGGCCCCGCACCTCTGCCTCGTCTTCCTGTGAACTATCCCTCTGGTTCCCGCCATGCCAGACACACAGTCAGCTGAGAGAAGGCTTGCTGGGCTGTACAGGTTACTTCGACCACGCAGTGAATCCATGTGCAAGCCTGTGCCTGGGCTCAGAGTGTGAGGCGCCCCCACCCTCAAGCTTCCAATTTGAGCTTCAGACAAAGACGGGATTTAGAGTCAGTGCATCGGGCTCATGCCAGTCTGCAGCCTGGTGCTTGAGGACGGGCCTCAGGTGAGCCCCACGTCCTTGGCTTCTCGCGTCTGCAGTGCCAACCCCCCCTCAGCAGGCTGACTGAGGCCCTCTTGGTCTCTGGCACTCCAAGAGCTTCTTGCCATGGTCTCCTCACTCTTCTGACGGGGCATGACCCCTCCTCTCGGGAACTAAGCCTTTGGTGGCAATTCCCCGTCCCATCAATCTTTACCTCCGATGGTACACAGGTACTTCTACATAAGACGGCTCTGAGTCTGAGTGGAAAGTCCCGCTGTATTATTTAAGACACAAAGCTCCAAGCTTGGACGCCCTTGGCTGGGAAGCGGGAGGAGCCGCACGTCCACTGAAGGTGGCTGTGATAAGCAGGAGCACCCGGGCACACACTGGCCTCAGCCAGCCGCTGTCCCTGGCAGTGCCACTGCTGCCACCTATGCTCACTGTTCTCACAGACGCCCACCAGCGCACAGGGCTCGGGCCAGGCTTCACGGTGGCAACCTCGTGGACCGTGGCATGCAGCTCACACTCGCTCCCCTCTTCCCGCTCTTCTGAACACAGCTCATAGAGCTCCGCACGCTGAAGAATCACCATTTGTTCGTGAGTGGCCAAGGAGGACTGCTGCCAACTCTGGGCCCTGGAGGGACTGCTGTTCCCGATGTCACCACTCCAGATCAGCACAGGCCCCCGAGGCTGCTTTCCACGTACCGCGAGGTGGTCCCACAATGGCAGCGTGAACTTGGGCAAAGCAAGGCCTCCAAGGGACTCAGCTAAGAGTCGGAGTGCCAAAAGGGTGACTTCAGTCAGTAGCCAACAGCCTGGACTCCGAGGCAGTAACAGATGAAAACCGAGTTGTAGGTGCAGAGACCTGTGCGAAGCGTGTGCGGTACCAAACCTGAACTCTGCCTGCGTTTGCTTCAGGAACTGGACTGACAGCTACAGGTGGAGACGTGGTGGGGGCCTGAGGACATGTTCAGGACCCATGTACTCCTTGGTCCTTCCAAAACAGATGCCCCCAGAGTGCTCTGGGGGGCACCCAGCACCAGGCCAGGTTGGCAGTGCACCTTTGTTCTTGAGGGTCACATGATGGCAGAGCTTGGATACCATGAGCTGGCGCTGGTGCTGAAAACCTTGATTTTTCAGCGTATCATGCTGACAGCAGCAGCGGAAAGCAGGTGCAGTGAGGGACACCTCAACCTGAGTGGTGGGAGAAGAGGGTGAGGAAGTGCTCGAGACCCGCTGCTGCTCTGCAGATGGGAGTCCGGCCTGCCCTGTTCTGGTCTGTGCCCTGCTGACCCGTCTCCCTGCCCTTTGAGGCAGAGGGTCTGCTAAAAGAATAAGCCAGGCTGCTTAAGTAAGCCTTCCAAAGGTTCCTGCCTGCCAGTGGTCTGCAGGCCCTGCAGAATCCAGTCCCCGCCTGCTTCTCTGGTTTCGCCTCATGCCATGTTTGCTAGACCAGTTCACAAAGTTTAAGCCATACCTACTCCTCCCTGGTCTTCATCCTCTGCTCAGCTTTGCGCTGCAGGCCACCTCAGCGAGAATGTTCTTCCTCAGTCCCCGCCACCTGTTCCTCCAGGAACCCTTCCCTGGCCACTCTAGCCTGAGCAGAGCACTGCTCCGCTCTGACCTTACCCCTCACAGCTTCTGCTTCCATTCCTTTCATTGCATCTGTTGCTGACCAAACTTGTTTTACCTCTTTACCTACTGTCATCTGTACATCCACTGGGACGGGAGAATCAATACAGAGGATCTGAACCTGTCACTCATTTCTGGGTCTGCTCACTTGCTCAGAGAAGTGAATAAAGTGAAAAGTAAGAAAAAGGCTGACATAAGTATGTAGGCCATTTGTGCATCACCAACAGTGAACTTTAATAAGAAAACAACAAAATGCTAATGGAGCCAGGCCAAGACGCCTAGATCAAACAGCACTGGTCCAGAGAAAATGAGCTAGGAAAGGCTCCTCCTTGGGACTCCTGAAATTAGGCAGGAATCATTCAAATGTAGACCATGGCTGGGAGTAGCTAGCATGAAAATGCCATGTACATTTCTTCTACTGCTCAGTGACTTATTAGACATACTTTATTTAGTGTTTTCCTTGACAAATGAAACAGTACTTGCAATTAACTTCACTTGCACTGCTGATTCCCAACAACAATTTTATGTGCAGGATTTAATGGCCTTTTCAGAATGTTTGTAAACTTCTGTGACCCAAAGCCAAATTTAAGACAGAAAAGAGAGTGTTGCAAAAGGACTTCCAGTGCCAGAAACTCAGATACTCTCCCGCTGGTCTCAGATCCTGGCTTATTTTTCCACATGATATAGTACAACTTCTCTGTGAAGTCATGTGGACCTTGTCCCATTCCTTCCCATAATAAAGAACTCCAGGAGTGCTGTGCTGGCCAGGTGCACACTGTACCCTCAGCACTGGGGAGGCTGAGAAAAGAGGATCACTTGAGACCCTGTACCAAATAAATTTATAAATTTTAATGAAGTTGGTAGTGATAAGTAGGCTTACTGATTATTCAAATGTAGTTTCTTTAAAAAGAAAAGACTGAGGGAAATATAAACTAAGTCCACGCACAGAGAATTCTTGAGAATGCAACCTCACAATGGAGAAAGCCAGTAGGAGCTACTAAAGCTTGACGTCTAGAGCCCTAGGAAGTGGTGTGTGCTTTTTTAAGAAGTACACTCAATAGTGTGAAGTAACTTAACCAAGTATTGACTTTTGCTAGTTGGGTGGAGGTAAATTAATGATAGATTAAAACACCTCACCATAGCATATTGCATATTGATTTGTCCTTTTTGAGAGGATAAACATTTTTGTCTTCAAGACAACTTCCACATTATTTCTTCACTTTTTCAAAGCACTTAACATTCAATCTAGATCCAGCCAAGCTGAATGCAAACTTTCAATCCTTGAGGCTGAATTAATATTTTACTGCAAAACTAAAAAGCATTCTTATACCCACTGTTGGGTAGTTACCCTGACATTCTCCGGGATCTTGTCAGAGATTTCTCTCTGTGTTTAGATGTCAAGATATTAATTGCTTTTTGCAATGTGCTGTGACTCATGCTTAAAGTAATTACTTTTCCTTAATGACTCAAGCAGTGAAGCTGGTGACATTTTTAAATGGTAGAAGGGATTAAGGAGCCACCACGTTCTCTCTTCACTGTCCTTCACCTCCATGCTGCGACTTCATCTGTAAGAAGGAGCTGAGATGGCTGCCCTCGTCAGTGCTACCTGCTGTGCCGGGGGCCAGCACATCCGAGTGCCTCTGGGAGGAGGTTACGCTGGGCTGGCTTAGTGAAACGAAAGGATGGGGCCGCTGGAGAGAAATCAGAGCCCCATACCTACTGGATGGCCCCAATTAGTGGGTAATCAAGTGGGAAACAAACAGCTTCAGCTCCTGCTTCACATCAGGTACAAATATGAATCCCAGCAGGAGCACAGATCCACGCGAAGCAAAACAGAATTTCTAGAACAAAACTTGGAGCATCCTCACGAGCTTTCTTCAAGGCTATGTAAAGACTACATTGCCAATCACAGTGGAAAACCTGGTGAATGTCTATGTTAAAATCAAGAACTTCCATTCATCAAAGTGATACCATGAAGACAGTAAAAAATGTAGTTCACAGAAGGAAAAAAATATTTGTGATCTACCAGACAAATGATTCATTTCTATAGTAGATAAAGAAAAACACACAACCCAGTAGGAAACTAGATATGAACATAAACAAGCACTTCACAAAACAGAGTATCTAAATTGCCAGTATAAAAAGTAGCAAATCTAATTAGTCATCAGAAAAATGCTAATTAAAAACAATGAGATTACTCTACACACCAAGCAGAAAGACGCAAATGGAAGACACTAACAAGTGCGGACTGGCACATGAAGAAGGGGACCTCCACATGTCCTGCCACAGAGCCGCGGAGCGGAGCTGAGCTGACCACGGTGCTAGCAGTGACACGAAAGCAGAACGCTAGTGGGTCTCACAACACAGCAGTTTCCCTCCTCGGTGTCAGAGTTACAAAAGGACACGGACCAGAACACAGCCTGACGCGGGTGCCACACAAACGTCCACTCAGCGGCTGGATGAATCACGATGTATCGCAAGGTGTGGCCCAAGTGGGGTGAGAGGCCCGCAGCTGCGGCACGGGGCTCTCGCCAACGTCGAGCTCAGCGTGAAGGTACAGAGTCGCCCTGCTCCGGGGCCGCGAGGCTAAGCTGCCTCCTAGAGCGTGGGGCACTTTCCTTGGCAGGGTGTTTAGCTGGAGGGGTGGCCTAGGTGCTCGGAGGTCCTAGTTTTGCTGTGGGTGCTGATTCCATGGAATTTTCCAATTTGTGAAAAAAACCCATCAAAGTGGACACTCACCGTCTGCATGAAGCTCAGCACTAATGGTCTGTACACAGAATAAAATCTCACTGCAAGATATTTTATAGTTTCCAGTTTATTTTTAATTATATTTAGAGAGGCAGATTTTACATGATAGCTTCAAACCAACCATTGTACATTAACCAAATTTACACAAGCCATTTGAAAAAAGATCTAAAAATGTGCTTCGTTATTGGAATTATATAACGTTTATCAAGCACCAAGAGTGTGCCGAGAGCTGTACAGAACAAACACAGAAAAGACAAGGTCGTTGCCTTCGAGGACACCCATCCCAGAGGCCTGCTCCTGAACTTCACTTGTACTTCACACTCTTTTGTTCATAAGGCATAAATAAGGAAGTTTGTTGCATTTCTCACTGTTACGGAATAAATAGCTAATACCCCTTACCCCAGGTATGCCAGCAATTTCTTGTATCTCTGCCTTTAAATACAAATTTCTGTGGTATGCTATAGAGTATATATTGATTTAGTATTCACACAGTTGGTCACAGGATTCTTGCAGGTTGGTTATAATATGATGCGCATTGAATTTCAACATTCACAAATTTTTATGCCACTTAATAGAATATTTTACTCTTGGCAGAGGGTTTTTTGTTTAAAAACAAACAATGACGTGTCACTGTAAACAAAAAGCACACTTCCTGGATTCCCGTAAGGGTATCCGGCTGCGGCCCAGACATCCAGGGTAGTGCCTGAGCGCACGGCCTGAACTCACCTTGCAGGTACCAGGCACTGAGCCCGCTGCATGCCCTACAGCGCTGACGACGTGCGTACTGAGTGGCCCGGCACGACCAGCTCCACTGCACTTCCAGGCCACACAAGGCAGTACTGGTATAAAATATCTGAAATCCACAAGCTGGGAAATTTTCTTTCTTTCTTTTTGGCTTTTCTGCAAAGCTGTGTTCAAAACAAAAATCAGATTGAAAAAGATAGAATAATTCTGCATTTAGTCACTGGCTAAGGACATTTGATTTTAAACTAATCCTATTCACTAAGACCACCTTATTATTTTTTTATGCAAGAGAAATGATAAGAATTTTGATTGTGTAGCGTATAAGACTTGAATAGAAGGAATTGTACTTTACGTGACAACGCCAGAGTGGTGGAAGACAGCCCCAGGAGGGAGGCAGTACAGCCCTTGTCACTGATGTGTCAGCGGAACGGACAGCTGCTTGCTTCTTGGCCAGATTCAGTCTTAATCTTCTCTGCAAGCTGCGGGAGAGGCGGAGCTGCCGGTGGGTGGGGTCGGGGCAAGGAGAGTGGCGCCACCTTCTACAGATTCCCCAGACCCTAAGCATCCATGAGCCAGAGCATGGCAAAGGCCACCCTTCTGCACCAGACACAGTGCCCACCTTCTCTTTGGCCCTGTTACTGCTCTCCCAGGGCTTTACCAGGCCCAGATGCTTCCATTAGGCGGCAAGAGTTGTGAGCTGAATTGTACGCACACGCTGTACTTAGGGCAAGACTATTTCTCTGGCTACCTGCACCACGTGGGAAGGGCGGAGGAAAATTCTGTAGCGCCCTCCCCTTTCCATGCTTGAGGCGGGCTTCTCCTCACCTTGGAGATAACTAGGCGCATGTCCCAGATAGGACTCTGCAGAACAGTGTCACCCACAGGCAGTGACAAAGCAGTTTGGCCCAGCCCCTAGGGTCCCCTGCTAGACGGAAGTCAGGTTGGGTGCAATGAGATCTGTCTTACCCTAGTGAGCCTGGCTCTACGTTCCGCAAAGCACTGGGGGAGGCTGGGAGGTGCCAGCCACGCTCTGCCAGCCCAGGCCACGAGAGGGAGCAGCGAGCAGGGTTAGGGTGTGGCACTGAGTCTCGCTGGTTGGAGGGGGCTAGCCACTCCCAAGGGTGCCAGCTAGTACCTTCTCTGGAGTGAAAGAAACAACATTATTTAACGTACCCCATAGAAAGCAGAGCACCGCAAGACTAAATCTCTGGCCTCAGACATTGATATATAGACGTTTTCATTTTCAATTATAAATCCTCCACACTAAGGCTTAAGCTTCAGTTACCTAATTGAAAATTCACACATAAGTGTGAAAAATAGAAATAGATAACACGAAGACCTCTAACATAAGGGCTCCTACCGATGACAGTGTCTGTCCTTTGTTAGCATCAGAACCTGCACTGACTGCCCCATAATAGGGGACGGTGGCTTAGACACAGGAGGCTAAGCGCTGTTTGGGATTCTTTAGGTTGAATGCTGGACTCCTTTTGCTGTAAAAATTGAGATGCCTTCCAAACCACCTGCAGGAATCCATCATTCCATCCAGAATGACCACCCTGTGCAAATTAACACACGTCTTACTTTGTAATCAGAAGAATTTTAGGTTGCTCGTTTCTGCCAATTGTTTTTTCTGTAACACGTAACAAGACATGAGCTGCAGATGTTGGTGAGGGCTTGTTCTGCCTGGTTATTATCAAAGCACCATTCCGCACTCTGGAACCGGATCACCCTCTGACAAAATTACAGCAGCTTCCTGCACACTGGGAAACCTTGTTCTCCAGTTACTTAACACAGAAGACATAAACAAAAACTAGGGACCCAGACAGATGTGTAGCTAGATAAATGATTAAATAGATGCTATTTTTTGCACTGCTGACAATGCCTCACACTGCTGAGTAGGTGTTGGGTGGCTGAGAAGACCTCGGGCCAGTATCACGCTGCTGAACGAGCTTCCAACCTCTCCTAGAGCCACTGGGAAAGCCGTGGAAGCCGTGGTTATAATGTCAGCCTCCCACTGTTGTCTCTGCTCTTCAAGGCACAAGGACAAGCTCCACACTTCAGAATAGGGCACTGGTACCACTGGGAGAGAGACTCAAGGCGTGGGGCCACACGCTAAAGCAGGAAGGAGGCATCCTTGGGGATGGCTGTGACTTCTGAGACGCCCCGAGTCCCACCACAGCGAGCGGCTGCTGCACACTTGGCCAGTTCCACAGAAAGAGCACACTTTGGACCGTGCCTGGCTTGGCAAGCCCACTCCTTCTGTCCCTGGGCACAAGGAGGAAGGTCCAGCCTGCGCCGGGAAGCTCCGCAGTGAGGCAGATGTGCCGCAGTGCTGAGAAGGGCAAGAAGCCCTTGGGAGAAGCCGGGTCCATGCGGGACACACCCTGGGCTGCACAGCAGTGGCTGCAGAGGGGGCAACAGCCCACCCTTGTTTCCTTCTCTCCCCATCTCCTGGCATATCCAAGGAGACATGGATTGAATAACCTCTATATAATTTATATCCACCTTAAACACCACCCAAAGCGAAGAACCCAATTAATCTCCCCTTTTTTGCTTAAAATATTCAATTTGGATTTACTGATAGTCCATTACATTCTTTTGGTAAGAAAAGATATTGCACTTCTAGAAATGCATCAAGAGTGTAATTATGTCAAAGCTAATAGGCAGATGTCTCGCTAGAGTATATGCGCTCTGAACACCACCTTCAGCATCTGCAGAAAGCTTCCAGGATTTCATCTTTACTTCAGAAAACTGTGGTCACAGCTGCAAGCTTTCAAAACACAGAGGAAGGCAGCAGCTGCCGGTGCTGCGCGCAGCGCCGGCCCTCGGGCTCACGACTTCATGGTGCAGAGGGGCACAACGATGACCAGGATGACCGTGCACGCGGCCGCGGCAATCAGAGCTGCGATCTTGCAGACCTTGGCCCGCCTGAACTCAGCTTCTTTCCGTTTCAGTAGTGAGTCATAACCTGGAGTGTAAATGTCCTCCATCCAGTACTCTAGGTTATTTGGATTTAAAGATTCTTGTGTCTAGAAGTGAAGAGAAGACGTTAGAACATGGTGAGTACTTGACACCAGGTCAGAGACTTTCTGACAGTTGTCGCTCCCCACACACTGAGCTGTCTGCAGCTGGGGCTGGCCATGATTGCACCAGGAAGGAAGCCCCGGCAGCTCTGGGCCCTCCACAGCTAGTACCGAGTCGACCGCACACCGTGGATGGCCCTGGACCCTCCATTACTCAAATGCCATGCTGCTGACTTGACACAGGGAGCATCAGGGGTCTCTGGTCTGTAAGCAAGCAAAACAGGGTTGGGACAAACAAGGCTGCAAACCCCAGCATGGGCAACCAAGGACAGGCGGGCCCTGATGCTGAGGAAGAACGGAATCGTCGCAAAGCACCGTGCCCTAGCATCCTGGAGCAGACTGTTGGAAGCAAGGCCTTCACAAGACTGCAAGTCAGTTCCCGTTGCTCAGCAGCTTCTGCTGCAAATCAAGGCACCTCCTAGGTAAGAAGCTCCAACAGAACATAAAATACTTTGGCTTCAAACCATTGTTGAGTAGGTCAGGCTCAAAGTCAGTGTCTACAGACCCCGGGCCTAGCGTCTGTAGGGTGGCCCCACAGAGCTCCCGGCCTGGCACATGGAAGGGGAAGAGGTGGAAAGAACCTGCTTTCTTCCCTAGCCACTAGGGCTGGCTCAGGAAGAACACAGTGCGTGCAGGAAGTGTTAGGGGTTGTGCCTTACTCCTCTGCCTCAGACCGAAGGGGTGCACACCCTTGCAGCTAGCGACACTGGTGCAGGTTAAGACTGCCTGTGCAATAAACTATTTTTAATTAGTTTTTTTTTTTCAGTAACTGCAAGCTGTAACGGTGCTACATAGCACGGAGGTGACTGCAAGGTTCCCAGGGCTGCAAGGCATCCCTCACAGTTAATCAGGCTGCAAACACCAGAAATAGACATGCCACACCTCCACCTGTCCTGCCAGAGGAACCCCAAGGGCAAATGTGCATCTGGGCAATAGAGCCCTCCGGATGCTCTGCTGGTCCGACTCAGTGCCTGCCTCTCTGGAAGGCTGAGAACAAGCGGCTGAGAGCCCCTGCCCCTGCCCCTGCCCCTGCCCCTGCCCCTGCCTCGAGGCAGACGCCTCCCAAAGCATGGAGCCCTCCAAAGGGCAAGTGGATGCTGCACTGCGTCCTTCGCAGTGTACAGAGTGCCAACAGAGTGCAGCGACCTCTTCATTTTATTTTCCGACTGCCTCCATGCGTGTAAACATTGGAACATTAAAATCACACACATCTGTACAGGCCAAGTTGCCCAACGCCCTCCCCTAGTCCTTAGAAAGACGTTCCTCAGCCTCATCGGAGGCAGCAGATTCGCTCAAGGGTGCCTTGTGGCCCCAGAAGTCCTGGGGATCGCCCTCTTTGGCAGCCTAGATCCCCCATGGCTGTTTGGCCCCCTTAGAGTGAGGGGCACAGGCCCAGCAGAGCCACACAGGGACCCACGCGAGGAGATCAAGTCCGTGTGCAGCCTGCCTTGCACAGGAGGACCACGATGGCCACAGGCAGCACACAGGGACGCACACACACAGTCCAGCCACGGGGACGCTTGCTGCTGCCACAGAGCTGGGATCTAACGGGGCTGCTCCTGTCTGGAGTTGCTGCCACGTGGGGCCCAGGGACACAGTGCTACTGCAGCCATCAGCTTGGGGAATGAAGCTCTAGGGGCTCACAGAGAAAAAAACGGGCCGGCACGGAGGAAGACCCGTGGTGGGATGACCCCGTGTGGGCTCAGGCTTGCTGACCTGGGCTGAGCGACTGAGCGCCCCAGAACCTCAGTTGCCACATTTGTACCTGGGAGGGGTGGTGACGCGCCCTACCCCTCAGGCCACAGTGCCTGAATCTGCACAGCTCCGGGAAGAGCACCCGCTGTGCGGGGTGGCGGCAGCACTGTCACCAGAGGTCTTCTTGGAGCCTGCTGCGCTCCAGGGTCCTGGGCAGGCACTCCCAGCCCTCACAGGGTGCTGTGCCTGCGGCCCATTGTGTGGGTGAGGCTAAGGCTGCTGCTCACTGCCAGATGGGAACCCAGTGCCCCTGGAACCCCTGCCTCTGCACAGACCTCCTCCTCACGTCCTGGCTGCAAGGGCCCTCCCCACACCATCCCTCCCGAAAGCCCTCGGCGGCTGTGCCTCAAGTGTGCATGATGCTGGTGTGAACTGGCACCTCTGGTGCTGTGGCCTCCTGGCCTCCTGGCCCAGAGCCTCGCCCAAGGCTCGGACAGGTGCTTCCTTGGGGTGATGTGGAGGCACAGAAGATGTGTGAGGGGAGCCAGGAGCTGTGCAGCCCAATCTGCACGTGTCCCAGACCCAGCCCTGCTGGCCCCCTCGCCACAGAGGCATGCCCAGGTCCCCCAGGGACGGCTCTTACCTGGGTCTGCTCCGTGTGGCTTGGCTCCTACAGACATGCTTATCCCATCACTACACAGGGAGGGAGAGAGCGCCTGGTACCTCATGAAGCTGCTTGGCTCAGGTCTTGTGAGAAAGATTATCATCTGCACTTGGTCGGTGGCCAGCAGGCAAGTAAACAGACACAGCAAGCATCCCCGCTGCTAAGGGTTCACAAAGAGCTAAGCAGAACAGCATCCTCTTGTCAAAAGTCTGCTCTGTTCCCTGGTTCACTAAGGCTCAGCACTGCATGGCAGGGCCCAGAAGTTGAGGGGTAGGGAGTGCACTGGCCTGGGCTGCCCCGGCCACTCCTGCACCCGTGGACAGAGACAGAAGGCTCACCTGCAGGTCCAGGGCCGCCAGCTTGCTCTTGTCCCCGGCGTGGCGTGCAAAATCCTCTACTGTCCAGGAGGGCTGCGCCCGCCGCACCTCCGTCAGCTCTGTCAGCCGCATGTCTGTGTACAGGGGGTTGCTCTTCATGTGGGCCTTGAGGGACGTGGGGTAAGGGTGGGGGCTGAACACCTGCTCCACAAGGAAGCCGTCCTTGGGCTGCTTGGGCAGGCGGTGCTGTGGGGGGATGTCGTACTGCCTGTCGGCCTGCAGGGGGACAGAGAAGACAAGAAGCACGGCTCTCGCAGTGCCACAGGGCAGCCAGCAGCTTTGTGTCACAAGGCCCTGCTAATGCCAAGACAGCAGCATGCAGGTGTTCAGGAGCAGACAGGGAGTAGTGTGCTGCGGGAACGCTCCACTGTCCCCAGCAGAATGGAGGCTTCCAGCCTTGGAGCAGCACCTTCAGCCTGACCATTCACCCTGGCCACAGTACATGGTGGGTGTCCTCAGAGTTTGAACAGGGTCACCGATGCCTCCCCTTCCGCCTTCCAGCCTCAGATCTCCATGCTCACCCCACCCCCAGCCCCCGCTTCAAGTCCTCCCTGGCCCTTAAAACCTGAATGGGGCTGCCCCATGTGTCGTCTTGGGACTGGTAGAGACCCTCAGCTAATGCGTGCCACACTGAATGGCCAATGCCCACTGCCCATCCATCTCCCGCCAGGCTGGGTGGCCCATGACTCACTCAGCTCTTGATACAAGGCCATGCTACTGTGCAGAACCCCTTCCCTCGCCATTCACCGGAGGCTTCGAAGACCCAGATAGAAAGCTGGTATATGAATCAGAGCTGCCCGGCAGTAAGGGAAGGAAAAAGGAAGGGCACACGAAGACATGAGGATGGGGGGGCGGAGGAGGAGTGCAAGGTCTTGGCAGGCACAGGCCAGCACTCTGCTCATAGTGGTCCGCTGCTGTCCCCACAGACCATGGGGCCTTCTGCAGCAACTTCGGGCCACTGGCCAGAGAGCACGGATGAACTCAGCAACAGCCCAAGAAGCGATGAGGTTCTTTCCCGCTGCTGCTCTAAGCCTCAGGGAGCCCCGCTGACATTAGGAACTGGCATCCACCCCGCACCACCCTTGTGCGGCTGCCACTGTGCCTGTGGCCAGCACAATAGGGGCCGGTCAGTAATGACACCTGTGGGGCTGGCGGGCCCTGCGACCTGCGCAGAACCAGACACAGTCCTCTCCTTGCATCTTCTCTGCAACGATCCCCACCACAGGTGTGGAGACTCAGGTCAGAGAGGTGAGAGGCCAATAGGCCGCACAGCTGCCCAGGGCTGGGCAGGACTGGTAACGCAGGGCTCCCGCTACTGTTGCTGCGGCGGCCGCCGCACTGAGGATTCTGTGCTCTCCCTCGTGTTGCCTCATGCACAGTGCAGGAGCTCCGATCCCTGTCTGCAGCGGCTCTATCTGGACAGAGGCCAGCAGGCTCCAGAGACTCTCAGAAGAAGAGGACAGAGGGCTCAGGTCAGCAAAGAGGGGCCGGAGCCACCATTTCTTTTCTTTTTTCCTAGTGCCAAAGACTGAATTCAGAGCCTTCACACCGAGCTGCACCTCCCTGCCTTTTTCAAATTTTGAGACAGAGTCTTGCCAAGGCACTACGTGGCCCAGGCTGAACTTGAACTTGGGAACCTCCTGCCTCAGCTTCCTTGAGTAGCAGAATTACAGGTGTGCACCTGTAGCAGGACTCAGGGTGGGCAGGACTCAGGGTGGGCAGAGTACGTGGGCCGGGGACAGAATATCTGACATCCATCCAGGCTAGGGAGTCTGACATCTTCCTGTACAGCAAAGAAAGGAAGGCTGAGCAGGTGTTGAGAACAGGGCTCCTGCCCAGCAGCAGGAAGAAGCTGGGGGAGTATGAGCCCAGTAGCCCCGAGCTGGGCTGGACGGGCAGGGTGCCTCAAGCCTCAGGGGCTGTATGATGGCCCCACAGGCAGGGATTCAATGGAAAGAGGCAGGATGCAAGGGGCATCTCAGATGGGACCACTGGGTCCAGAATCCACATGAGAGTCCTACCTGGGATGGAGAGAATGGGGACCCCAGCAAAGGGGTAACAAGGAGGGGCATGGGCTTGGAACCCATGGGACAGTCCTGTGTGAGGCACGCACGGGAGAGCAGAGGCCTTCAGTTCGCGGTGAAGGCTCAGAGTGGCCCGCGGTAGGCTCCAGTGTGGGAAGCACCAGCCTGGAGCAGGGGACAGCCACGAGGACATGGGGGCCACAGGAGGACACCAGGTGAAGGCAGTGCACTGAGGAGGAGGCCTGGTGAGGCTGTGACCTTGTGGTTTGTCACACTTGAGCTTCCTGAAGAACACACAAGTGCCCTATGTGCTGCTTTCCACGCTATGTGGGCTCCAGGAGCCTGGCTTGAGCTACAGCAGGGACAGAGGACAGGGACAGGGCCGGGCACCTCATCTGAGGGACAG
This sequence comes from Tympanoctomys barrerae, assembly GCA_002564285.1. NCBI lineage: Eukaryota > Metazoa > Chordata > Mammalia > Rodentia > Octodontidae > Tympanoctomys > Tympanoctomys barrerae. The sequence goes on along the minus strand of NDGN011426135.1, from coordinate 6,323 downwards.
ACATCACCCTCCAGAGGGTCAAAGACTTCAGCTTTGTGACCGCAGGATGTGTTGGGGTCAGGGAAACAAATGCCGCCTTCCCGGGCTTGTCTCACTGCTCTGGACCCTGCAGCTATGCAGAACCCAGTTTTCCAAGTTGTTTTTTCCTTGGCACCATGGAAAGACACAGTCTCCTGGGCCTGAGCGGCACGGCTCTCTCCTTGCTGGGCAGCCCATGACCTTTAGAAGTGTGGCCGGTGACCTTTTAGATGGGGGCAGAGATGAGAAGAGAGACCAGCCACAGACTAGAGTGGCCAGAAGGGGCTCACCAGAGCCCAGCAGGAGCAAAGCGCAGGAGCCACGGGTCCTGCTAGAATGATCCTCTGTGGCATGGGTGTGGGGCAGTGCCAACGCCTCACACATGTGCAAAGCACAGAACAGGCCGCCGTGCAGGGGAGGAAGACTAGAAAGGAGAGGAAGATCACAGACTACACGCAAGCGGTTTTGCATGCTGGGATGATGAACTTTTGCTTTACTCGCCTTCTCTTCTTACCAATCAGCTATCATCTAATGAAAACACACATTCTACTTTAAAAAAGGAACATCTGGTATGTAGCAAACCCACAAAATGGGCAGGTCAGCACTTCCTGCTGGCCTGCATGGTCTTGACTGTCACATGGTCCGTGACAGTCCCCAGCTGCCTGACACACTGCCTTCTACGAAAGCCGTCCTCATGCCACCTGCCCCGTTGCCCAAGCGCACCGTCTGCACCCAGAATCGCAGTGTGAGTCCACATGGCTGACTGACAGCTTGGCCTGGGTCACCCCGTCTTAGGGGAAGCTGGCCAGTCTAGAGATGACCAGTACAGGCAGGTCAGCCTCACTCTGCCTTAGTGCAAAGCTCTCAGCTTGGACACACACCAAGGCTGTGCTTGAGCTGTGCCAACAGCTCAGACACAAGCGCATTACCTCTTTGGATTTCCGGTGCCAGTCCTTGGTGTCACCTGGGCTGGCATCCTTCACCTCCTCCTCGCTGGGGCCCGCACGGCTGCTGTAGGTGATGGTGCGCCAGTCCCGGGGGGAGTTGGAGATGCTAGCAATTTTGGACTCAGTGGCGCTGTTCTCAGTCAGCGACCTGGATGAAGGCCGAGTGAACAGGCTTTTCTTTAAGGCCTTGACCCGCAGGCTCTCACTGTTGCTGCCGCTGGCATCCGAGCAGCACCACTCCATGCTGGGCTCCAGCTTGGGTGTGTGGGTGCTGTCATGGGCATGAAACACCCTGGGGGAAGTGCTGTCGTCAGATGGGGCCTCGCTGGTCGAAGAGTTCAGATCCATCTGCACACGCACCTGCTCTGGCTGCTGCATCTTCTGGTCCAGTTTGCTCAGCTTGCCCAGGACCTGGGAGATCTCCTCTCGGACGCCAGACAGTGACTCGAGCTTCCGCTCTATCTCCCCAATCCTGAGCACCAGTTTGCACACGCTGGTCTTCAGCTCCTCCTCTGAGCGGTGCAGGTTTTCAGGCCGGCTGCCCTTGTCTGCCTTGCTGTTGGGGCCCCGGCTGGTGATTCTGGTGAGGTTGCGCTCTGGGGAGCTGTCACAGTCTGACTTGTGCAGCTGAGACAGGGACCCAGTGCTGTTGTAGCAGGACGACTGTATCAGCCCAGTGGAGCCACTGACGCTCATGTCGTCGAGAAACCGGAAGATGTCACTGATGTCATCACTGACGACCTCTGAGTCCTCATCTGAGGGCTTCCCAGAGTGTCTGTCTCCGTACTTGCCCTGGGCCACCACACATAGCTCTTTGCACGTCTTGGGCTCCAGTGTGTGCTGCTCCGTCTGCGTGCCCACACTGCTGGTGTCAGAGCTGACCTGCCGGCTGCTACAGCCGGTGCTCCTGTCCTTGAGCTTCTTTGGGGGTTCGCACTTCTCCAGGTCAATGGGGGAAGAGAGCTCCTGGGGCTTGGCCGCGTAGCTGACAGGCAGAATTGGCTGTGGCTCCTTTGGCATCAAGTAAGCTGGACGCCTGTCTGGGACTGAGAAGTTGGGGGTCTGGCTGCTAGGGTTCGGGTAGTGTAGTTTCTCCTCGGAGGGATTTCTGTTGAAAAAGGACCGCTCGCAGTCTGGGACCTCCTCAGCATTCAGGCTCCAGCTCTTGGCCGGCCAGGGTGTCTGCTTGGGCCTCCCCAGACAGTGCCTGGGGTCCTGGGTCCCCATCACTGGAGTGGGGCCAAAGTAGGTAGAGGCTTGGAGATCGTCTAGGCTCTCATGCTTCACCCGCCGCTTGTCGGGCACAGGGGAGTACATGGGGTTCAGATACTGGCTGTGGTAGGGCATCTCAAAGCTGTGATTGAAGAAGGGTGGCTTGTGGTGCTCCTTCCGGCCCTGGGGCTCCCGGTGCTCACCCTCTGCTTTGCTGCCTGGGCCAACCAAGCTGGGAGACACTGGCAGGAGGTTGTGAAAGTCCTCCTTGAAGATGTTCCTTTTCTGCACGCAGGACGGGACCACACAGGGCTCCTGGGCGGGGCTGAAGGTCTCCTCGTGGCCCTGGCTGGTGGGCAGGGGCTCCTGGTCCGACACGGGCTCGCTCTCCAGGTTCATGGGGAAGTATGTCCTCTGCATCTCGCAGGGCTGTGGACTGGCCACCGGGTAGGGTGCCAGGGCCTGCAGTCTGTCGAGGGAGGAGGCCCTGCTCTTGCCCTCCTTGCTGACGCCCAGCAGGAAGTTGGGCTCGGAGGCGGGGATGAACTGTGGACAGCCCTCACGGTCCCTCTTCCGGCACCCGGCTGACTGCCGGGTTGGGTAGCCACGGCCGAAGGGCCTCTCGCTCAGCTCACAGGTCAGGGGCTCGCACTCGGCCACACCGCAGACCTCCGTGTCTGACCTGCATGATTCAAAGGAGGCCCCCTTCTTGCGCACCTTGGGGCGGCCTGTGGGCAGCTTCTCCTTGGCGGCGCCCCCACTCATCTGGATCAGGTTGAATATTGTCACGATATCTGCTGCCACCATGATCTTCTTGGACTGCTGGTTGTTCACAGTGGATTTCATCTTGTCTTTGAATAACGTGGCTGGGAAGTTGGGATCAAGACAGGCGGTGTAGTAAAGCACGCTTCTCAGTTTGGTGAGCTGGGACAGATCGAAGCGGGTGCACAGAGACCTGCACAGGTCCTGGTAGGACACGCTGCTCTGCTTGCTGTCCAACTCCTCTAAGATCTTCACCAAGAAGAGTGACGTCTCCTGATTCACCTCCATGACTTAGGAGTTGGAGAGTTGGCTGAGGACGCTGAAACTTCGGGTTGGCTCTACAATGATGGTATCAGAAAGAGGGGCGGGGAAGAGGGTTAGAAATGCTAGTGCACTTTTCAGTCCTGCTTGGTATACCTAAGACACATGGAGAAACACTTGCGTGGCTAAAAAATGTATAAAAGACTTCACAAATGCATCATTTAGTAATTCTTTCCTCACGATCTACTTTAAAGAGGCAACCGATAACAAAAACGATGCATGAAGATGCCCACCACAATGAGGCGCAGAATGAGAAAGAAAACGCTGCAACAGCCACTCAGCAAAGAAAACATCAGCAGAACAAACCCTAAATGACACTAGTGAGCATCCCTCTAGCGAAGCATGGCTGCTCACTATGACAGAATGGACTACCTGGACACGCAGGGGCACCAGCAAGCGATCACACGGGAGAGGAGCTGGAGTCCCAGGCCACACACCACGTGGACCACTTGGTCCTACTGCACAGACTTCTGGGAAACAGACCAACATCGCCAGGAACAGGAGATGAGAAGAGAAACTGACCAACAAATGGCACGGAGGAATTTTCCAGAATAATGGATCTATTCTATGCTTTGGTCATGGGAGTGGTCATATGACCATGCATTTGTTGAAACTAATGGAACTATGCACTGCAAAGTGTGAATTTCACTGCATAAAAATAATACTGTGACTCCAAAATTCCATAAAAAATTTTTGGCAAAAGAAAACTGTAATACAATACTGAGTAAAAAATACAAAAATAAATCTTCAGGTTAAAGATTTTAAAGCCTATTACAAATTACTGGAAACAGCAAAGAAAGGTTTATAGTGTTTACATTTAGATTTTTAAATATGGACTTTTTTCTGGATTAGGAATCTCTTTTCCCAAAATTTCATGGTACAGATTTTTAAAGATAAGGCAAGCTTCAAAATATGTTATAGTGAATACCTATGTACCCACCATCTGGATTAACATTTCACCACATTTCCTTGATCTCCTATCTATCAGCTTTCCATCATCAATCCATTTTACTTTTTATGCATTTCCAAGTAGATTGAAGGCATCTATCACTTATTCAAGTTCAACTATTTGGCTTTCATTTTCATGTGCAATCTGTACGCGGTCATATGAAGTGTGCGCCGGTGAGTCCCACAGTGCGCAGCCAGCGCCTGCACGAAGGTCTGCGAAGCTCCCACCCTCCCCGGGCTCCCTCGTGCCCTTCTCTGCTCCAGGCTCCGTTCTTTCTCTAATATGTAGTTTTTACATTTCTTTATAATTTCCTGGGCTGGGGAGATAGCTTGGCAGTCTGAGCACCTGCATGGCAAGTGCAAGGACCCAAGTTTGATCCCAGGTGCTGCGTGCTGCGCCCACCTTGGAAGCAGGGATGGTAGTGCACGCCTGGAATACCAGAGCTGGGGAGACTGACACAGGACGATAGCTGGGAGTCGGAACTGCATAGCAAGACCCTGTATCAAATAAATAAACAAACAAACATTTAAAAAATAGTAATTTCCTATCTTTTTAAAAATTCCTGCAACGAGCACATATTGTTTAGCAGTCAGCACCAAAATAACGAGTTCCTTCAAAGTGGAAAGGAAAGGCAACATGAACTGAACTGGGTGGGAAAATTAAAACCATCAAACCAACCATTTAACAAACCTTCATGAGAGAAGGTGAGGAATGAGCACAGCTTTGAAAGACCACCACAACCACACTACACAATGAGCAAGCCACACTGATTCGAGGCTCATGGCTGCCTCTCTCTATCACATTCTCAACTTCCTTACAGACTCCAGCTCCTACTGTTGAAAACTCCATCGTCAGCGAAGGCTTCCAGGGCTCTCCCTTGGCCAGGAGTTACTGCCCCCTCTGATTACACACGGCCTCAGAGGAGACCAAACAGGGCTGGGGGCTCCTTACTCAGTTCTTGCTAAGGTGCAGGACCTGAGGCCACACCCAAGTTCAGAGGGCCACAGGCCGAAATCATCCACCTGCTTCTCACACAGGACCCCAGCCCAGCCTGGCTGCCACCGTTGCGGCTTCCACGCCTGCACCTGCTCCCTGCCTCCTCTGAAGGCTCAGCCCTACACAAGCAGAGGAATTTGGCCTCAGGAAAGCACTTGGCCTGTGGAAGCTCTTCCTGGGCACCGGGCACATGCATGATGTGGTGTTGGGCACAGCCGGGAAGGGCACGTGCATGGCCCCCACTGCACTCAGTCTCAGAAGAAACAGTCGTGGGGCCACTGGGCCAACTGGCCTAGACCCTCTTTTCTTTCTTTCTTTCCTCCCTCGCTCCCTCTCTCTCTCTCTTTCTATCTCATAGTAATCCGCCTGCCTCAATGCTGGGATCACAGGGGTTCACCACCACATCCAGCTTAAACATCTCATTTTATGGATAAGGAAACAGGCCCAGAGGGTGACAAGACTTTTCAAGGGCACATGTGGAGGTAGGCAGAACTGGCCTAACAGCAGGCCACCTGACCCCTGGGGTCTACAGGTGCAGCAAGAAACCCCTCACCCGATCCCAGAGATGGGGGCCTTGACCTTGCCATTCTGAGCTTCTGGAACTAGCCGCAACACATCTGATTTCCATGAGCTACCCATCACAGATGCTCTGCAACAGACCCAGACAAGCAGCACGGCAGACTGAGCGGGGCACGGCCGGACAGGGCAGGAGGCGTGCTCATCCATGGTGCCTGCTCATGCTTCATGCCACACTGCACTCCAGCCACTGCTGCTGCAGGCCAGCCCTGGGCTCACAAAGCGCCCACCCCTCCTCAGCTGCATGCGGTGCTAACTGCCCATGTGCTGGCAGCTCATGTTAACCACAAGAGCAGAATGGGAGAGATGTCCTGGGTACAATCTGCTGGGCTGCCGTTTGGATCTTTGGCCAAAGATAAACTCTGATTTTCATTTGTATCAATCCCTTGAAGGTTTAATCTTTCCTTTTGCCACTGACAACCTAGAAGTCAGGTGAGAATGAGTGCTGTAAACTACACTGGCTCAGCAAACCTCAGTTACAGTAGCATAGAGCTTTCCCATTTGCCACAATACATTGATTTTTCAAAAACTGAGACAAACTG
>NDGN011426117.1:0-13226 GCA_002564285.1 Tympanoctomys barrerae | reverse complement strand
TTTTTTTAAATTTTGACACAAGGCCTTGGTACAATGCTGAGGCTAAGCCCAAACTTGTGCTCCTCCTGCCTCAGTGTTCCCAGGAGCTAGGATGACCAGCCTGCACCACCTAACCCAGCTGGCCTGCCATTTCCTGAGCCCCCTGCCTGGGCTTAGCCCCATGCTGGGCCCTGAGGTCCCGGTGGAAGGCAGGAGGGCTGTAGGATGGCAGCCTGCAATTCCAGTGGCTGAGATCACCACCCTCCAGCCAGGGTGCCCAGGAGGGGTGGGGGGGAGTCTAGGCTGCAGGTGGTGGTGGGGAGACCTAAGGACCATGTAGGGGCCACAGATAGGAGAGGGGGCAGGCACCCAGGCGTGAGGGCCCTGTGGCTGGGCTGGGAAGTTCACTGAGGAGCCAGGTAAAGGGGTGAGCAGCAAACCCATCTGCCCAAAGACCACCCGGCAGCTGGAGAGGAGGGCTTTTGGACTTAAGCAGGCCTGACCAACCAAGCCCTTGTCTTAGCAGCAAGCTCAAGGGCACAGTGGATTCCGCCGATTGCCTCCCTCAGAGGTGAAAACCAGGATCCAGAGAAGGCAGTTAAGTTTCTGAGCGTCACACAGGCATGAGCAGCAGAGCTGGGCACCCGGGGTAGCCTGCCTGACCCCAGAACGTGCTGACTCTACCTTCCCAGCTTAGACGATGCTCTTGTGGATCCCTTCTGGGGGCTCAGTGACCCAGAGGGAGTGCATTCAGGTCGGGTACTTGGGCCGGCACCTCAGTGTCTTCCTTCCTCCCGAGACTTGGTTTTCCAGGCCGTGACATGGGGCGCGTGGGCCTCACTCCAGGCCTGGAGCCTTGAGAAGCGATGAGATCATGTTTGTCCAGGGCCCGGAACATCTTGGAAAGAGAAAGCTCGGCTAAGACAAGGGCCTATTGTCCCCCCTTCACCATCCCCTGCCTGGTCCACCCTGCCCCAGTCACCCCCGAGGCCAGCCTGGCCCACAGGCCCCAGCAGCTGCCATGCACCAGCTCAGGGTGTGACTCAGTGTCCCCTCCCTTCCCAAGGATGGCCTTGCCAGGAACAAGTTCCACCATTGGAACTTTGTTGGGGTATCCCTGAAGGGTGGTGTAGAAAGACCAGGGACAGCTCTGGGGAACCTAGTCTCAGGGATGCATTAAGGTGGGCCAGGGTGAGTGGCCAGGTGATCATAAAGCATTGTGACAACTTCTGTGCTTGCTTTTCAACAGTCCTGGCAAAGATGAGCTCACGGTGTCCCTGTAGGGACACTACAGCTGTTACTCCATCTCATGGATACAGCCCATGTCCCCAGGCCCCTATTCCCCAGCCTCAAGGCCAGGATGAAAAAGGTAGAATTTGAACTGGAGTTGCAGTAGCTCTGTGGAGTTCTGTGCAAAGGTCCAGAATGGGGCCAGTCTGGAGACAGCCCCAGAGCCTGTCCCCACAGCCCAGCACATGGCTACAGCCTTCACTACAAAACAGGGAAGCCGAAGCAGGTCAGTTCTTGCCCTCCCTGGGGACCAGAAGCTCCCTGGACCCCTGACTCTGAGAGGAGGCCAAGAAATTTCAAGCATGAAGACACTTCACAAGGACACCCATGGGCAAGTGGGTGCCCTGTGGCTCTGAGGGTCCTTGGGGCTCTTGGTCACCAGCCAGTGGGACAAATAACAGCTCCAACTTCACACGTCCACAAGTCAGCTAGAGATTTCCTCCCTGGCCGCTCCTCCCTTGTCTCCCCACCTCAGGAAACGGTACCATCGCCCGCCTGGCTGGCGGCTCAAGCCAGAAAACCGGGAGGCAGCCTGGGCCCCTCCTGCCCTCACCCCCACATCCCTGTCACTGCCAAGACCTGTCAACCCTCCCTCCAAAGTAAACCCCAAACCCGCTCCTCCGCGCCTGTGCTGCCACCCCTGTGTCCAAGCCACCACCGCCCCTGCGTACCCCTCCCACCCTCCCTCTGCCCTTTCCAGCTGCACCTCCGGGCCCCACGTGGGACTCAGGTCCCATCCTCCCCCCATCTCTGTGCCTGCTCCGCAATGGAAGGCCAGGCCCTGGCCAGGAGCTCTGTGCGTAGATACCACCTCCCCTCCCCCGCCCCCGGCCAACTGTCTCGTCCTCCTCACATCCCTAGGTGTGACACACCAGTCCCTCTTCCCAGGTGCTGCCCCCTTTTTCTTCACCCTGCCAACCTCCTCTTGGTCTGGAGCTCAGTTTCTTTATACCCCAAAAATAACACGGGCAAGCAGATTCCTTGTGCCTGAGTGAGTGGGCCGTGGAAGCGGCAACAGCAGCCTGGATATCTGAGCTCTTCCAGGCCTTTGGGAAGGACACTCACACCTCCCCTCGACACCACTATTCTCCAGGTGCGGAGACTGAGGCTCAGAAGCTGGGACAAGTTGACCAATACCATACAGCACCAAGAACAGAGGCCAGATCCCGGGTCGCTCAGGCCGGAAGTCTGTGTGTCTGACCACTGGGCCGTCCACAGCAGTTATATCGATCGGTGCTGTCAGTGCCGTCGTTGTACTATTCATGTTGCAGAAGCAGTTGATTACAAGCTGCGTGGTTGGTTTTATAGCCACTCACTCATGTTTGAAAACAAAAACTGGCAGTGAAACTATTGCCTGCCCCCCATCCTGTTGTTGTTGTTATTATTATTATTATTTGTATTTTAGGAAAGGGTCTACAGAGTGTTCAGGGTCTCACTACTAGATCAGACTTGTAGTGATCCACCTGTTTACAGCCTCCCGAGAGCTGGGATTACACGTGTGCACTACCACGTCCAGTCTCAATTGCAGTCTCAGAGTGCCCCAGGGGCCGGGCCGGTACAGCAGGCCTGGGGATCGAACCCCCGGGCCCTGCACTTGCTTGTAGGCACTTTAATCTGCTGAGCTATTTGGCCAGCCCTAAAGTTCCACAATTTTTTTTTTGTGGTTGTTGTCGTCGTCGTTGTCGTCGTCGTCGTCGTCGTTGTTTGCAGAACTGGGGACTGAACTCAAGACCCTGTGCTTGCCACACAGGCACTTATTCTCCTGCGCTATCTTCCTGCCCCCCACCCTGTTTTAATGGTGAAAAAATACACTTCTAGGGAACCCTAACACAAGGAGTGATCATTAAGTATTTTTAAATTTCATAAAATCTGTTGGCTCAGTGGCAACACATGTATAATTCCAGCACCCAGGAGGCTGAGGCAAGAAAACTACCCAGAGTTCAAAGCCAGACTGAATTACATAGCAAGACGTTGTTTCAAAATAAATAAATAATAAACAAACAAACAAATAAATAAATAAAAGAAAATTTCATGAAATCATAGCAACTTGAACATGTTTTGCTGGGACTGGGGAGATGGCTCAGTGGAATGAGCACTTTCCTGGCAAGTGCAAGGGCCTGAGTTCAATTCCTGGTTCCGCAAAAAAGGGGAAAAAAAGTGTTTTGCTGTTTTAAACTTTTTTTAAAAACTTTTTAAAAATCTCTTATTCATTTATTTATACATTTATCATTTATTTATTTATTTATATCACTATGAGCTTGGACTCATAGTGATCCTCCTGTCTCAGCCTCCCCAGTGCCGGGATTATAGACGTGCGTCATTACACCTGGTTTTGGTAGCAGCACAGCATGCAGAACTGAGGATTGAACCTGGGTCCTTGTGCTTGCCAGGTAGGCGCTTAGACTGCTGAGTTATCTCCCCAGCCCTGTTTTAAGCTTTCAAATTAAACTCTCCGAGTAACACATAATAGCCACTGTTTTATGTTTAATAACCGTGAGATTGTCTTGGGATCAAATCATTGAATTAACCGAAAAAATCTGCATTACATAAAAATATATTCTTTTCTTCATTCTTCCAGAAAATAACATTGCAGAGAATTAAAAAAAAAAAATTGTGCAAATACAAGAACAATGTTTATTGAGAATTGATGTAGCAGCAACTTTTTGGGGTTTTTTTTTTTTTTTGGTACTGGGGATCAAACCTAGCGATACAACCACTGAACTACTTTTCAAGTTTAACTTTTCAAACTTTCTTAAAATTAAATTTCTCTTTTTTGAGTTTTGAAACAGGGTCTCAATTAAGTCATCCAGATGGGACTCAAGTTTGTGATCCTCCTGCTTCAACCTCCTTCAGTTGTAGGATTACAGGAGTATGCGGGGGGGGGGGTCAAATCTTGCAAGTTCAAAGGGCAAAATAGTACATGGATTCCCCCATAGAGATGTGGGCTGCCCCATGAGCACCAGGATCTGGGAGATGCCCTGGCTTGGGCCAGAGGATTCAAGGTCTCTGGGGAGAACTGCACAGAGACAGTGCACTAAGACGAATGCCCAGGGCTCCTAAAGCAGTGAGGGAGGGACACACCCTTGGGGAGAGGGGCAGAGCCAGAACAGGCCTTCTGGAGGAGGGGTGGCTCACTAGCACAGAGCTCACTGCAGTGGACCTAAGTGGGCAGGCCAGGTGCTGCGCGGATGGGGACAGTCCTCCTGGGGCTTCATCCTGCAGGACAGGGACCCATGAGGTCGTCCTGCAGCCCCAGAGTACCTGGGCTGCCTTTGTAACTTAGGGGATTAAGTATTTTTAAATTTCATAAAATCTGTTGGCTCAGTGGCAGCACATGTATGATTCCAGCACCCAGGAGGCTGAGGCAAGAAAACTACCCAGAGTTCAAAGCCAGACTGAATTATATAGCAAGACTTGTTTCTAAATAAATAAATAAATAAATAAGTGAAAATTTCATGAAATCATAGCAACTTAAAAGTGTTTTACTGTTTTAAAGCTTTTAAAGTGAGGGGATCGAGGACTCTGAAGTGGCCAGGGGTCCTGGGAGACACTGGGCAATGCCGTCAAGGACCCAGCCACCCTGGGGCCACGTAGGGACGGAGGACTGTGTCTGGCACTCTCTTGGGGGCCCCCTGGCATGGCTGGCCCTGCCGAGAGGGGCTTGGGAGCTGTGAGGGTGGAGGACTGCCTCCCCCACCCAGGCCTGGGAACGTCCGGGCTGGCCGAGGGCCACCAAGGCTGGTGAAAGGCTCACTTACCATGACGGATGGGGGCCCGCCAGCCCCGCCAATTAGGCAAGATGGAGCGCCAGGGCCCAGCTATAAATATCCCGGCAGCCGACCAGCCCAGGAATGTAAATGGTGGCGTTGAACAAGCGGGAGAAAATGTTCAGTTTAGACAGGATGGGCTTGGGGGTTTTCAAAACATGTTCTCTGCTCACCAAGACTTTGAATTGGGAAGCAATGAGACCAGTTTCCGGAGTGTGAGCCCCACTTATAGCCCTGTTCTGGTCAGGGGCACCTGGTGACAGACAGCCCCACCAGGTGTGGAGGACGCTATCAACAAGTAGCCCCTGTCCCTGGCCTCCGGTGGCCCAGAGGATCCTGGGCCAGGGCTGAGCAGCAGCTGACCTTCAAGATCAGAGATGAGAAAGCCAGGCTTTCTGTTGGAGCCATCTGAGAACAAGGCCATCTATGTCCTTTTCCACTCTGACACCCATTAAGTTTTTTCTTTATGTTGTATTTGCAGTACTGTGGATTGAACCCAGAGCCTTTGTATTGAACTACATCCTCAACCTTTTTCTAAACTGTTTTTTATGTTGAGATAATGTCTAGCTAGCCTCTAAATTGCCCGAGGTAGGCTTGAACTTGTGATCCTCCTGCCTCAGCCTCCTGGAGTGCTGAGGTGAGGGACACGTATCACCACATCCAGCTCCCAACACCCTTTTAAACTCTCAGAGCAGCTTTGACCAACGGAGTGACCAAGTATCTAATTCATTTGCTCTTGTGTTTCAAGGCTACAGGGCCGACAGAGAGAAGCAGGGGTCGATGGGAAAGGAGGCCATGTGGGCAGCGTCCTACATGACAGCGATGCTCCCAAGGAGGGCAGGAAGTTCCCCTGGGATGCTCTGAGGTCTGAGCGACCCCCAGTGGGAGATCTAGGGCAGCAAATGGTACAGAGTTCTCGGAGGTTCTGGCCCAGGCAATACGGGTTTCCAATCCCCAGTTACCAAGGATTACTTACACAGCGGTCCCTGTGGCTTCCTCCTATGCGGATGGTTCCTCCTGCACATCCCCACACAGGTGGCGCTCCTGTCCCTTATTCCAAGGCCACATATCCCATGGCCACATCGGTTGTTCTTTTTTCCTCTGTGATGTCTCCTTCTACTGCTTCAAAACTTATACAACTTTCCAGGAAATGGAAGGGAAGTTAAACAAGTGAAAGAAAGAAAATTTATAAGTGCTTTTCCAGAGGGTAGAAAAAAAAAAATTCAGCTTATTTCCCACTAGCAAGTCTAGAATTTTATTACATATTTATATATGTTTCAACTTTATAATCCATCTAGAGATGGTTTAATGTTAGCCATAAAGTGCTCCCTAATTTCCTCTCACCCCACATCGCTGGCTTTTTGGTTCCCATTACTGTGGAATGTTTACTTCCCCGTGGATTGTGTTTTATGTGTAATCGGTGTGTGATCGTAGGACTAATTGCTGCTTCCTCCTCTGTTCCAGGGGTGCCCGTTGCAGATCTTGCTCCAGCATCCCACTATTAAATTATTGTTCCTCTGGACCATGCTTTATTGGCGGCTTTACAGCATAGTAAATAAGATAATGGGCTCTGAAGTCACGATGGAGATGATTTATGCAAGCACCCTGCCACTTCATAAATGGTTGACTTCGGGCAAGTTAACCCACGGTCCCTCGTGAGTAAATGGAATATGAGAAGATCTACAAGTAACGTAAACCTCACAAGCAGAGGGCAGACTGAGCACTGGAGAGGGGAGCTCGTTAGGCAGAGCGAGAACAGAGTCGCCCTGCTCGCAGATCAACGCAGGCCGCCTGCCCCTGCTCTGTTTCAGGACCAAGCATTCCACAGGCGCTTGCCTACGCAATACGGCAAGAAAAAGAAACAAAAAGTGCTACGGTTTAGATCATGAATGATCTGACGGCCGGCTGGTAAGGGTATCGTCTCCGAGGGGGTGCTGCTGGGATACATGGAGAGCTGGGCCCCCTGGCACCCTCGCTCCTTTTTCTCTTTCTCTTCCACTCCTTGGGTGTGAGGTGAGCAGTCTTGCTCCCTGTACACGCTTCGCCAAGATGAGCTGCCCCTCAGAGCACAGAGGCCCGTTGACCATGGCCTGGAAACTCCAGTTCTGTAAGTGAAAATAAGCCTGTTCTGCAACAGCAGGAAGAAACTCCAAAGCGACACCCAGGATTTAGAGGCAGACGGATCGACACTGATAGGCTCCGACTGAGATCATTCCCAGAATATCAAGCCCCGATCTCTGGCAGTTCAGGGCTTATGTGGGATAAGCAAGCAGGAAGTAGGAGGCGCAATGGTTTGTCGATTGGGGATTGGCTTATGCAATGTGCATCATAGTGACCAGCTACGCATCACAGTGACCAGCTGTGTGTAAAAGACAGGAGCAACCTGATCAGGAACTAAGAAACTGAAGTACGATACCAGCATTTTCTGCTACAGCTTTAAGTTGATAAGCACGTATTTCACTATGGTGACAAAAACACAGGATGATTTGGAAAACAAGCCGAGCAGCAACGGCTCCCTAGGCACCCTGACACTTGTCCCGGCTCACATGACCCAGGACACCAGTCAAAGGTAGAGCCGAAACTCCCAGGTCCTCCCTCTGCCCCTACTGGGCAGATCATAACCCTACGTTACCAGGACCACTGCAGAACATTCAAGCCACCAGCGGAAGAGAGAATCTGACCCAGCTGACTTCCTGCAGGAAGACAGGCAAGGCGGTGGAGACCCCCACAGTGACAACTTCCCATAGGGCCACCGTGAGTGGATTTACCTGAGAGATGGCCTGCTTGCTTTGCTCCAGAGAATCCAGAAGTTGTGAGTCCTGGATCTGTGCGCACCCATGGAGGCCATGGAGCAGAGGCTGCCTGGAGAAGGGGCTGGAGAAGGGGCGTCCTAGCTGAGATAAGCAGCCCTAGAGGGGGCTCTAGGCTTGTGAAGCAGGGTTAGAGAGAGAGCCCTGGGGTAAGATTGCCTGGTAGCTGGAGTCCCATGCATGCCCTAGGGCCATGTGGACACACAAGGTGCTTGTTCTGTTTGTTTGAATCCAGAGCCTTCCCACAGAGCTACTTTCCTAGCACTTTCTAATTTTTTTATTTTGAGACTCCTTAAATTGCTACATTGTCCAAGCTAGGTTCACACTTGCCATCCTCCTGTCTCAGCCTCCCAGAGTACTGGAATTTGAATTGTATACTACCACACCCTGCTATAAGTTTTTCATGTTATCCTGCAGCTCCTGGAAGTTATGGGTGCTTTACAGGCAAGTGGTAAGATTTGCATTTCTATAAGGTCTAGGGGATCTGCGGGGGTTGGCTGGGGCAGCACCCCTAAGGAAGGTGAGGAGCAAAGGTAACCTGGGGGAGCCAGAAGGTAGCTTGGGGGTGGGGATGCAATAGGTGACCAGATGGAGAGAGGTGACAGTGTCTGGTGGCAATGGACAGCCCCAGGAACACTGAGCAGGGTGGCAATGGGCAAAAAGGCTGATGTCTGTCCCTCAGTGTCTTGGCTGGGATATCCCTTCTCCAGAAGGCCCCTGTCTCCCCGAGTCTGGTCCAGGGACCCTACCAGCTTCCACAGGGCCAGTAGAGCAAAAGTCCCAGAAGCCCTCACTTCTCCTTCTGGAGCTCAGGTTCGGAAACCCCCAGGAACAGAGCTTCTTCCAGCACCCAGCACCACTTCTCCAAGGTCAGATTCGGGCCACAGCAGAGGAGGGGAACCTTGGGAGGACCCTCAGTTTAAGGACCCCACAGCTGGAGCAGCAGGGGACAGAGGTGTGCACTTTCCGAAGTCAAGACGCCCCAGGCCCAGCCAGGCAGGAGTGACACTATGGGTGTGGGGTCCTGGGAGCCACGAGAGAGGGTCTAAGAATGGATCCCCAGGAAGAGCACCACTGAGATGGGGAGCTCAGAGAAACCTGCCATCGCCAGGCAGGATAGCACACACTTGCACCCCAACACTTGGTAGGCTGAAGCAGGAGGGTGGCAAGTTGGAGCTCAGCCTGAGAAACTTAGTGACTTCGTAAGGTCCTCTCTCAACTTTAAAAAATAATAAAAAATAAAAAGGACTGAGGGAAGGTATCGCAGTGGGAGGACCCTGAGTCCAGTCTCCAGTGCTGAAAAGAAACAAGGCTCATTCAGAGGTCAGAGAGGGCTTTATCCACAGTGGGGAGCAGGGGGTACAATGCAGACCCCGGAGGTCAGAGGTGAGCTCCCAGGCTGCTGACCCTCCAGGTGTCTGACAAGAACCCCCCAGCACAGGAGCGACACCAGCCCAGACCCCTCTCTGCTGTGGGCCAGCATGACCTGGCCCAGGCCCACCCTCCTGGACTGTCAAGCTGTGAGCTGAGTCCCGCCCCACCCAGACCAGGGTGAGAATTCCGGCCACACGGCCCTGTGATGTGGTCACGTTGGAAAAATGTTAATCAAATATTCTCTCCGTGTTTCCTTTCTTTCCCAGGCTGGATTCCTAGAAGACAGGAATTTATGGTGTGAGAGAGCTCCAGCCCCCACGAGCCGAGCCAAGGCCAACAGCCCCGTAGCGGCTGCCAAGCAGGGAGGGAGCGGTATGAGCAGCCGGGTGCAGGGGCCAAGGGCTGCGCTTATGGAGCCCTCTGACCCCAAGTTCCCAAGCCAGGGGCCCCAGTGTGGTCCTCCTCCTGGTCTGTTCACCCGTGTCTAGGAAAAGCATCCCCCCCAGGAACAAGGCCTGTGGAGGTGCCCAGGGTCCCTCTAGTCCCTGTGCAAGTTGTCCCATCTGTGCCCCACTTCAGCAGCCCCCTTAGGGCCAGAGGTCCCTGTGAGACCCCAGCTCCCTCTCGAGTGAAGGACAGGAGACATGGATGGCAGCCACTTGGGAGAGCTGCTTGGCCTCATGTGTCCCTGCCTTCTGGGATCTGCCTGCCTCGATGCTGCCTAGTAGAGCAGAAGAGAGGTGAGCAGGAACCTGGAGAGCCTGGGCCCTACCCAGGGCGGCTCCTGCTGGGAAGACAGCCCCACTCCTGAAGGCCCGCCCGCCTGTAACCCGCTGAGCCCCACCATGTGCAGGGCACCTGGGAACCCAGAGCAAGGTGAAGGAGGGACGAGGGAGACTGGCATGACCAGAAAAGAAGGGGTGATTGTGCTACAAAGCCAGGAGGACAGAAGGGGCTGCAGGCCCCAAGGACAGTGTAACTGCACATAGTTGGGAGGACAGGGGTCACTGAAAACTCCCCAAAGAGGTGTCCCCATGGGCAGCTGAAGTTCGGCAGGCAGACATGCAGGGAGGGGACTTGCGGGACATTCCATCTGAGACCCCAGCCTGCGTAAAGGCCCAGAATGTTTATACCTTGGTAAGACTTTTCACATAAATAAATTCTCAAAGAAAAAAATAGAAAAAAAGAGGCCTTTGGCAAACCACATGTCTGGATTTCTTGCTTGGAAAATGAAGCCCTGTTCTGTCCCGAAGCCCAAGGACAGCCGAGAGCGTGACCTGACACGTCTCAGGTCCCTCCTCCTCCTACCCAGACACCCCAGCAGTGCCACACAGCACCCCTGAGGCTCCTCCTTCATCTCTGTCCATGCCTCCCTTCTCGCTCCTCCACGGCACCTGCCCAGGCCCAGGCCCAGGCCCAAGGACTGACTCCAGCTATCCTCTAGCCTGGTCCAGGAGTCCAGGAGGGGATAAGGAGTGGCCAAGGTCCACCCCAGGTCTCTGCTCTCCGGGTGATGTGGAGTAGGAGAAATCTGAACCTTTGGCTTCTGTTTTATTTTTCAAGTCTCTCTGGTCCTTAATCACAGAGATTGTACAACAGTCCTTCCTGATCACAGGGGATGAATTCCAACACCTCAGGGGATGCCAGAAACCATGGGTAGTGCTGAAGCTTATAGGCAAGACATGGTCAAAAATGTGGTGAATGTTTATAGGAAAAACTTAACTGCAGAGGCTGGTGGGATAGCTCAGTTGTCTAAAGCACCTGCTTAGGCAAACTCAGTCAAGCTCAGGGGACCGCGGTTCGATCCCCAGGACCACATGCTGCACCAGACCTGCCCATAAGGCAGCCTGAGCCAGCCAAAAAAGAATCCTTCTCAAACGCTTAACTGTAGTAAAAGACACATTTTACAGATCCCTCCCAAAATCCTCTCCTTCACTTCTGACATACTAATCCCAGGGTTCTTTTGTTTTGTTTTGTTTTGTTTTAAATCCCAGGGTTCTTGCCACTTTCGGAAGCAGTTCCGGAAGTCCTCTTTCCTGAGTATCTTCAGTTGCGCTGCTGTGGCTGCCTCAGTGTCCTAAACTGATGCAAAACGTTCCTTTTCACAGTTATTTTTTACTTTGGGGAAGAGTCAGAAAGATGCAGTGCCAGATCTGGTGAATAACATTGATGAAGATGCGTCATAATGTTTTTATTTGACAGAAATTTCCATCAAGGAGGAGTGATCGTAAAACATGGTGAATGTTTAAATTTAAAATTTTATTTCAGTAAAAGACATCCTGCCATTAATTTCCCTCAAAATACTTCCTCTTGCTTCGAAAGCAATTATCCCATTGTTCTTGGCAACGTCTTTTGCTGTAATAAGGGTCTGGGGTTTTTTTTTTTTTTTTTAGATCTAAACACCATATCTTTCAATCACCCCTTGGACACTATGCTTTTTCCTAAATTAACAAGCTATGATAAACTGTCTCCTTTTCTCTTCCAGCTTCTGTTTATCCTACCTAAAATGCTGACCTGGCCACTTTTGAGCTTGAGGACCATCATTAGGTAAAATAAAAGTTACTCCAAGCACTGTGATATTAGTTGATCTGATAACCAGGAAAGCTGGGGCCAGGGAGATAGCTCAACTGACTAAGTGCCTGCTTAGGCAAGAGCAGGGCGGGGTCTGTGCTGCCCCCCAGGTGTGCTGAGCTGGCCACTGAGACTAGGTTGTGGTGGTGCATGCCTGCAATCCCAGCACTGGTGAGGCTGAAAATAGGAGGATCACTATGAGTCCAAACTGTGTTAGCGAGACCCCGTACCAAATACATTAAAAAAAACAGCAGAGCTACTGAGTGGCTAATGTGCAGGTAGCATATACAGGGTGGATACGCTGCTGCTCATCCTGTGCACAACAGGTTGGCACAAAATGCGAGCTCTCATCACACTCTTTGGGCTAGCACACGATCCAGAACACTTGAATTGCTTATTTCTGGAGTCTCCCATTTCATATTTTTGGGCTGTGGTTAACCACAAAGAAATAAAACCACAGCAAGTTAAGCTGTGAGTAAGAAGGAACTAGCGGATCTACCTTGTCCCTGTTATTCCCTTTCCCTCCACCCATGGGCAGCCTTCCTAAGGCATCTGATGGGTTCCCATAAAATGTATGTCACTGGTACCAATTATGGGAATGAAAACAGGGTTTCTTGGGGTAAGGAATATGTCCCAGAACCAGATGGAGGTGATGGGTATGCCACACTGCAAATGTGCTAAATGCCACTACACTATATGCTTTAAAATTCAGGTTCAAGGTTAATTTTATTTTCTCCCCATTATCACCACCTTTCCTTCTCAGGGCTGGAGATTGAAATTAGGGTTTTACACATGCATTATCATTTTTAAATACCCTCTGTGCTAACTTAGGGTCTCACTAAGTTGCCCAGGATAGATCCAAATTTATGATCCTCTTACCGAGGTTCGATCCCCAGCTCCACCTGTCTTACCAGACCTGCCCTTCAAGCAGCCTGAGCCACCAAAAAAAAAAAAAAAATTATGATCCTTCTGCCTCACACTCCTTAGGAGCTAGATTTATAAGGCACAGGCAACTCCCTCCAACCAGGGTTAGTTTTATAGTATGTGAATTTTACTTCCGCTTTTTAACATGTGCATCACTGTTTGGAGGAGGGGATTTTGACTTACATCCAAGGTGGGGTGGCTTCTCACTGGTCTTCCATGATCTGAGAGGATGGCACCCCATAGCATTCACCTGGGGAAAGATCAGGTTCATAATCTGAAGAAGAGTTTCACCCAAGTGCATATCATTTTTACAATAACATAAAAGGAAAAAGCCATTAGATCCCCAGCTCCACCTGCCTTAGCAGGCACCCTGAGCCACCACAAAAACAAACAAACAAAAACATCCTTTTGGCTTCCCTGGCAAGCACAAGGGCCTGAGTTCAATCACCAGTTCTGCAAAAATAAATAAATAAAGATAAGAATAAATTTTGGGGCCAGGGAGATGGCTCAG
>NDGN011426107.1:0-28764 GCA_002564285.1 Tympanoctomys barrerae | reverse complement strand
AGATAAAGTATATTCAATATATATATATATATATATATATATATATGATTATACAAATGCTGAAACCTAAAAATGTCCTCTATTAAGAGATACAACAAATATTTTAGCACATTAAAAGCTTAACATGTCCTACAGATAAAAACTTTAATGCTGTGTTTCCCAAATGTGTGGCCATATAACTTTATTTTTCCTCTAGCAGTGATTAGCATTTTATAGAATCATTTGTGAAATGATACTGCGAAACAGTTACCACACTTGCCGCACACATCCTCCGCTTTTCTGTGATTGAAGCCTAACAGCAGCCAAGCTACGTGACATGTATTTTGCTGATTCTCAATTGATGGTGAATTATTTATAATAGGTATAAGCTAACATTTTGGAAACTTTATAAGAAATGGACAGTGTGATTGAGCCCAAGTATAATAGCACAACAAAGTTCTTTACACTTGGAGAACCAATTTACAAAATTGCTTTTTTAAATTTTTACCTTTTTTATAGAACCCTTTGTCCTTAAATCACCTAAAATATGTGATTTAAGTCACATTATATCACATGTCTTCTGCTTTATAGTCTTCAAAAACATGTTTCATAGGGCTGGCGAGATAGCTCAGTGGACTAAGTGCCTGCTTTGGCAAGCACAGTGACCAGGGTTCAATCCCCAGTCCCGCGTGCCATGCTGGCCCCACACCTGGGCTGAGCAAGTGAACAGGTCTGGGCGTGGTGACATACACCTGTAATCCCAGCGCTGGGGAGGCTGAAACAGGAGGATCACTATGAGTCCGAGCTCTGTATTGAGACCGTCTATCAAATACACGAATAAAAAAGTGTATCATGAAAAAATTTGTCAGCTATTGTTTAAAATGTATGACATTGACATGAACAAATGAACTTTCATTTTAAAATCTGTTCTGATCATAACTAAAGTGAATGCCTATTAGTACACATGATATCTTCCAATCATTTTAATAGTCCTGTAGGGGATAGGTATGTGGTGCTGCCATATTATAGGCGAGCAGGTAGATTCTAGAGCATTATAACATGTGCTTCCAAAACTAAGTGGCAGAATCAAGAGTGACTTAGGTCAGTTGAATGTCAAAAGTGTGTGCCGACTGGCCACGACCATGTGTACCTGTGATTCGAGCCACTTAGAGCCACTCAGGAGGCTCAAGTGGGAGAGTCAGTTATGCCCTGTAACTTGGGGCTGGCTTAGGCAACAGAGACCTTGTTTCAAAAGTTCTTAAGGAAAATTCTAAGGGCCGGCCAGATAGCTCAGCGAACTAAAGTGCCTGTGTGGGCAGAGTGCAGCGGCTGGGGTTCGATCCCTGGGGCAGTTGAGCCTGGGCCTGGTGGTGCACGCACTTGGGAGGCTGCAAACAGGAGGATCCCTGCGAGTTCCCTCTGTGTAGTGAGACCCTGTAGACCCTGTAGTAAATACGTGAAAAAGAAAATTTTAGTTATTATTTTAGACTACTTGAGAAATAAAACATTAAAAATACAGTGAGAAACCATCTGTAGTCTCGCAAGTCAAAAATAATCACGAGTTTTTGCTGCTGTTTCTGTTCTTTTTAATACAGAATATACACACTAATTTAATGCAAACTGAAAATTGTATGCTACTATTTTCATCTTCTTGGTTCTGAAGTTTCTTCAAAAATACTTAAAGCTGCAGTCCTTAATTAGATTGGCACTATTTTCTGTTGCTTCTTTTGCATCTTTTTACTTTAATCATTTAAGAAAATCACTTTTAATTTTAACTTCTAATTTTTACTGTTTTCACATTGATTTTTGTCACATTGGATTGACCAATTTATCAGAACTCTCTTATATAGCTCATTGTACTAGTGAAACTATTTTCTTAAAATTAAGAAAAAACTTTGTCGAGAGTTATACTACATTGTTAACCTATGAGATGACTCTCAGTTTGCTTTTTTAAGCTGTTATAATAAGCAGCTAAAATTGCCCATACTTCCTGGCGGTAAGTCTGAAATACTCTAAGATTATGAAGGATCTTTGCAGGAGCTAATTAAGTATACGGTTTGTTAAAGTGTCCTAGATCTAGGTATCTGAGATCATCAACAACTTTGTAAAAGTATGATATATCTGTGATCCTTCTGATTTTTTTTCATTTATATTATATATAATGGTTATCTTATTTTGAACTTGAAGTTGCCAATTAAAATCTCAAAGTATCTCATTTTTAATTTAGCAATTTTTGATGAAAAATATGCAATCAAATAAGTTAGCTTCTCTGTAGTTGATTGTAATCATTGTTTTAAACATCTTAACATGCCTTATATTGCAGCATATAAAAGTATTTTTGCTTATTTCCTATACATTGGGTATATACTTTGTGTGAAATCAGTGTAAAAAATTTATATTTAAGTGACTTGAGAATAATTCATTGGATTTGCAAGAGCAAATATAATTTGTACTTATCAGCAGTATGGTTCTTTCCCCCTTCATTTAGATATGAAGTAAATTTTCAAGATGGTATTGATTGTGGAGGTGCATACATTAAACTCCTAGCAGACACTGATGATTTGATTCTGGTATGATATTTTAATATTTAAAAAACTTTATTAAAGTTAGTATTCTTAGGAATAATTCACAAAGTTGAACATTTGTTTTCAGCTGAAATTGAAAATAACTTTGAATGTCTCTTTCCAGCATGAGATTACACAGCTTTCACAGTTTGCCTTTTGTACAAAGATAGGTTACTTACAGGCATTAGTTTTATAATCTTGAGCAAAATAAAAAAAACTCTACCCCACCTATAGATTTATAAATGATATGGTTCTTATAAATGCTTTTGAAATACCAGTTTAGAGTTCTCTATGAAGAATCAGGCTTACTTAGAGAGGTAAGAGAACCAGAGCAAAGTAGTGAGATAAAGTGACCACAAAACAAAATAATAAAGTGGGCCAGTTCAGGCATTGGCAGCTAGAGAAAATAATTTTTAAAAAATTTTGTGGTAAAGGAGCCCTATAATTCTAAAGATTGTATATTATAATAGCCCATTTGAAGATTAGAGCCATTTCTTACAGCATTGTTCTGCAGTAGAGTGTGTCAAGGTTTTGGCATATAACTGAAATTAAATAAATGCGATTGCTATGTACAACTATGTATAAGCAGTGAACTATGGATCAAAGTCTGTGTGTACTACTTACATTTAGGACCTAGTAAGAGTGAAGACATTTGTGTTGCAATTCTTGTTCTAGATATAAGAAATGATCACCTGAAGGTAGCATGACAAAAAAGTTTAATACCAAACATTTCTATAGGAACTTGATCTGATTAACTTGTTTAATCTTCAGAGAAACCATATAGGTAAATACTGTTCTCTCCAGACTTTAGAGGTAATGAACTGGAGACACAGAGAAGGTCAAATGTTCCTCGTGCCACACCCAGCTAGTTTAAATGGCAGTGCTAGCATTTAGACGTCAGTATCTAGGCCAGACCCCATGTTCCCAACCACTTCCGTGTCAGATAAAGGGAAATTACTACCTAGACAGGAACTGAGTTTCTGGATCTCTTCATCTTGTACACAGGGTAATTTTTGGTGTCTTCCTGAATAATAATAACAATAATAATGTAATAAACATGTTTTCTTCTAATGCTTCTCAATAAAATGGTAATACAGATTAATATAAAGTAAATAAAGGTTTTTATGATGTTACTAAGGTTATTTCAACATCTATGTATTTAGGAAAGAAGTAGTATATTGTTCAAAAATATTTTTGAAGTAAAATTTCCCCCTTTCTCCACATCCTTTATTATCACTTGTGTCAAGTAGTTATTTGGTAAATTAGCATTTAATACATTTTGAAAACACCCAGCCAATTGGGTAGACAAGAAAAATTAAATACTCTGTAATTCAGAACTAATACCTACACTCATCTCTTTTTAAAGGAAAACTTTCATGATAAAACACCTTATACCATTATGTTTGGACCAGATAAATGTGGAGAAGATTATAAACTTCATTTTATCTTCAGACATAGACATCCCAAAACTGGAGTTTTTGAAGAGAAGCATGCCAAACCTCCAAATGTAGACCTTAAAAAGTTCTTTACAGACAGGAAGACTCATCTTTATACCCTTGGTATATTCTTTTAATTCATTAATTCAGAATTATTTGTTTTCTACAAATGTATTCATGGCACCTGCTATGAGAGAAAATAAATACACCTCTACTTTGAAGATGTTTATGTTTTGGGGGAAACAAGATGTACATAAAGTAGCACAGGTAGAAAATAATGTACCACATGAGAGATACATATGAGGGAGTCAAGAGTTCCAAGGCAGTGTTTCTTTCAGCTTGGATAATAGGAGAAAGCTCGCAAAGATTATATTTTAACTTGTCTTCAAGTGTAAATGGAATGTGGAAGATAGGAGGGGAGAGGACACACTAGGCACTGTGACCACAGTGCTATCAGAACGGGACACTAGAGAATCAAGTTACAGAAGAGGCAGTACCAACTGCCTGGCACAAGTATTTAGACTTTGTTCTGAAGGCAGTTGTGATTATTGTGAGGTCGCACCTCAGGGTGGTCACAGCATATGCCCATCATAAAAGAAGTACTGAGCACCTATAAGTTAACACCCATGGTTTTACTTAAGTAAATGAGAGGTTACAAAGATCTTGGAGAAGGGCTGGCGAGATAGCTCAGCGGACTAAGCTCCTGCTTAGGCAAGCACAGGGACTGGGGTTCAATCCCCAACACCAAGTGCTGCACCAGTCCCATCCCCAGGCATGCTGAGCCAGCCACCGAGACCGGACGTGGTAGCACACATCTGTAATCCTAGCACTGGGGAGGCTGAAAATAGGAGGATCGCTAAAGTTCGGAGTTCATAGTGAGACCCTATACCAAATACACAAATGAAAAAACAAAGATCTGGGACAGAAGAGTACTGTGAGGGCTGCCCGTCCTGTTCCTGAGTACCCGTGACGTAGGGCTCAAGTGTGCACTTAGCAGCACGGCTGCGGGAGCCTGGCAGATGTGCTGAGCTGGCTCTCAAGTCCCCGCCCCCCCCTCCCCAAGATTAAGTCACTTCTGTTTTCTTTCCAAAAGCTGCAGTTACAGAAACATTGTTTTTCAAGTCAGTGGCCAGTTTTATCTTTAAACACAGCTATGATATACAAAATTTGTTTCTGAAATAATTGAAAAGTAACACTAGACACTTTGGAAAACACCGTGGAAATAAGAAATCATAACCCGATGAAAAGCAGATTATGGTATATGTAAAGCAGAGGCCATTAGAGGTTTATGACCTCTGAAACAGCGCCACTCTCAGCAAATTTATTCAAAGAAAATAATCCAGAAGATGCCCTATGTGAAGATAATACTAAACATTTAAAGCAAGAGTCATCTGTATAATGTAAAGATAATGATGAACATTTAGTAAGAAGGAAATACTTATACAGGTTGAGCATCCTTTATTTAAATATCCAGAATGCTTCAAAAGCCAAACTTTTTGAGTTTCCTGGTTGGTACTGAAAAAATTTTCAGGGTGCTGGACATAGTGACACACCTGTAATTCCAACACTCAGGAGGCTGAAGTAGGAGGACTGCTGTGAGTTCAAGGCCAGCCTGGACTACACAACAAGACCCCGTCTCAAAAAAATTTTTTTCCATAATATTTTGGATTTTTAAATTGGGAATGCTCAACCAATGAGGTCTTTGCAAGTATCCAAAATATGGAAAGCATTGAAATCTGAAACAGTTCTGGTCCCATGCACTTTACAAAAAATATTCCTCCACCTGTGATATTAAAATGGAGAAAGGGAGACTCCATTTGTAGGCGAACTATGCTGGTTACTGGGAAATTAGGCAAACAAGTAGGAAAAAGCTTGAAACAATAATATCCCTTGATCAGTTGCTGAGTACTAGACTCTTCATTGGAAACCATCACAGGAGCTGAGCAGCAACCTTTCTATTTTGTCTTATCCAAACTATTGGACTACCCTAGAAAATGAGGAGCTAGTAGGGCTGAAACTCAAATTCAAGTCTGACTTGCTTTTACAAAAACTAATCCTTGTGTTAGGAATATTAAATTATTTTTTAAATCTGTATTATAACATTCTGTAGTTTTGAAAAGAACCTTAAAGGTACCTTTATAAACTTTATGCCATCTGAGGCATTTTATTGTAGAGACATTTATACTATTTAATTCATTTTCTAAGTAGCAACCGTACTTGCCAAAGATTTTGAGCATAGGTTTTTCTTTACATATGCATATTTTCCATATGTATTTGAACTATAGGTTTTAAACATCAATTTCAATTGCAAAATTTATTGCAAGAACTTTTTAAAGATTGTTGTGGAGGGGGCCAGACAAATAGCTCAGCAGATTAAAGTGCCTACAAGCAGGTGCAGGGGCTTGGGGTTCGATCCCCAGGCCTGCCATGCCAGCCCCACGCCCTGGGCGAGCTGAGACAGCAATTGAGACTGGGTGTGGTGGCACACGCCTGTAATCCTAGCTCTTGGGAAGACTGTAAACAGGTGGATCACTATGAGTCCAATCTAGTAGTGAGACCCTGAACACTTTGTAAACCTTTTCCTAAAATACAAAAAAAAAAAAAAAAAGATTTTTGTTGAATGCCTTTTGCTGAATTAAAAAGGGATGCAGTACTTTTTTTTCTTTTTCTAGGCCTGCTTCAAACCTGACTCTTCCCGTTTGCTTTACCTAAGTTTTATAATCTCAGCTATAGTAGGAAATAGTGGGTGAGAAAGGAGAAAATACTGAGAGGGAGTTTGCATTATTTGCTTCGTGTATAAGTTGCATTATTTATTTTTAATACGAATCAGTTGTCTCTTTGGCGACTGAAGCCTCTGGAGGTTGTTTCTTCAGAAAGTGCTCATCCACTTCACTGGCTAAGTCGAGATGATTCTGACAGCTGCTGCTGCTTTGAACCAAACGTTAAGCAGCTGTGCTCATTATCTTTTTTTAAAAATCCTAAGTTTTATTTAGGAGGAAGAGAGATTTTTTTTTCTTTTGTCTTTCAAAAAATGAGTCATTCATGAAATTTTTGACATGGAAACTTTTAGGAGGTTAGGATTTACCTGGAAACGTGGGTGAGTATTAAGCTTCAACATTTTAAATTGGGCTGGCAAGATAGCTCAGCGCACTCAGCGCTTGCTTAGGCAACACAGGAACGTTGGTTCGATCTCTGTCACCACAGGATGCACCAGCTGGGCACCCAGGGCAGGTTGAGCCAGACACGGAGTCTGGGCACAGTGACACATGCCTGTAATCCAAGCACTGGGGAGGTTGAAAACAGGAGGACACTGTGAGTCCGAGCTGCATAGTGAGACCCTGTAACAACCAAATACTTTCAAAAAATATATATATTAAATTATCCTTACAACATTTTATACTGCAGTTTGAAATGCCATTGAGCCTTTAAAGATCTCTGAAATGATTGTAACCGTCGGTGTTAATTTCCTGATTTTGGCAGCTGGATTGGGTTTATTTAGGAGAATGCCCTTTAAAAACTATATGTTAACACATTTAGAAGTGGTGTGTAAATGTCAGTAATGTACTTGAGTGGTTCAGGAAAAAAATAATGAGTTCTCTGCAGTATATTTACAACTTTTTAACTTTGAGATTGTTTTTAAAAATTTAAAAGAAGTGAGCCATGGTGACACATACCTGTAGTCCCAGCAACTCAAGAAGCTGAGACAGCAAGATCACAAGTTTGAGGACACACAGCAGACAACTTAGTGAGACTCTGTCTCAAAAACTAAAAGGTAGAAGATGTAGTTAGGTGGTAGAGTGCTTACCTAGCATTTGCAAGGCCCTGGGTTCAATCCACAGTGCTGGAAGAAAAAGAAAAAAAACCCAAACACTGAGCTATATTGTTGTTTGAGAGAGACTGGCCACGAGTCCCCGAACTATTAGGTATTTCCTTTTTGAGATGTAGTGGAGAGTTTTATTGTTTAAAATGCAGCTTAAAACAAAATATTATCTTTAGGAAGTCTCATATCTAGTGATTTGACTATACTTTGATCTACTTCATGTGACTTTTCTCTTATTTCTGGTCAAAAGAAAATTTTGTCCATGTAGCTTAGGCAGTTTTATTATTCAGAAGATTTAAGATACATGATCTATACTTACAAAAATAAGTATAAATTCTTTTTTAGTAATGAATCCAGATGATACATTTGAAATATTAATTGATCAAATACTTATAAACAAAGGAAATCTTTTAGAAGATGTAGTTCCTCCTGTCAATCCTCCCAAAGAAATTGATGATCCTAATGATATAAAACCTGATGAATGGGATGAAAGACTAAAGATCCCTGATCCTGCTGCCATCAAACCAGAAGACTGGTAAGTAAAGGGTTTTGTTGCCAAGTATTAAATTTCTATTTGGAATAAGTGCAAATAACTATGTAACATTTAAATGAAGTTTATAATCAGTGAAAATTATTCTTTTAAATTCAGAACTCTTATTATTATTTATGGGAAGTACTTTTCTTAAATGGATTGTATGTTTTCTTACCTTTTAATTTTTATTTTAGTCAACATTTTTATTTTGTTGCATTTTATAATGTGTTTGTTAAATACTTTTATGGTCTCAGTCCTGTAGGGAAAAATTCCTGAGTCTAACATATCAACACTTTAATTTTTAATTTCAATTTTGTTTCTTTATCGTACATATGTGAATATTTTACATAGTTATAACTCTTCTTCCATTGATAATTCTGGTTAGTAATTTCTTTAAAATACGTATGTCCTCAACATTCTGTAAAACTGTACAGGGTGTATAAATATTACTATGCTAAAACATGAATTTTTGGGGGCCAGGGAGATAGCTCAGTGGCTTAAGCACCTGTCTGGCAAGTGTGAGGTCATGAGTTTGATCTCTTGTACCAAAAACAGAAAAGAAAGGAAGAAAAAAAGACGAAGATACAAGTTTTTCACTTGCTGAATATTTGTGTTGTTGCCATTGTACAGGATTTTGAATATTTTTCTTAAAAGAAATGTATTCATTTCCAGATTTCCTATAACTTGAGTTTAAATGGTGAGAGATACCTGTGTATGTTTCCATTTGCTAAGGTACTCTTTTTTCCTTCAAATATGTTTTATAATTTCCCCATAAAGATCATATTATTTTTATTCCCAGAAATGTTTGTCTTTTTTCCCCCTGGTGATTGGGTAACTCTTAGTTTCTGTAAGTTGCTAGTTTCTGCTTTTCATATTTAATCCTATTAATTATCTATTGTTGTGCAACAAGTTACACAACTCGGCAGCTGAAGATAGCAAGTATTTCTTACCTCACATGGTTTTTGGGAGCCAGGAGTCTGGGCATGGCCTGGCTGAGAGACCCTGGCTCTGGGTCGGGATGCGTCCTGAGGGTGCCCCGTGCCATCAGCCAAAGTGGAGGACTGCCTCCACATTGGCTTGGTGGGCTGACGCAGAGACACATCACGCCTCCCTGCTTAGACCTCTTTCTTGGTCTGCTCCAGTCAAAGTAGACTGCTTCCCCAGATAGAGCGACCTATGAGGAGAGAGTAACCACAGGAGTCATGCGGCCTCTCAAACCCTGATCCAGAAGTAGCCCCCTGCCGCTTGAGCTGTGCTGTTTGTCATACTGACCACTCCTGGTCCAACTGAGAGGGGACTACCCAACGGTCTGGTTATGAATGCTGAGAGTAAAAAGGTCTCTTCTTAGTTTCCTAAGTGTCCCCTGTGATTGGGTGTTGGATTTTGTACTCATAAAATACTTCTTGTTAAGATAACATATGGTGTTTTCTCCTTATTTTTTTAGGATAGTGAATTATAGTGATTGACTTTCTAATACTGAAATAATCTTATAATACGCTTAGTAATATTATCCTTTTTGTATTTCCTGAGTTCTACAATATTTTTTCCTTGTCAGATTCAGTTATAATTTTCATACAGTTAAATTATTTTAGATATACAGCTTGTGATTTTTGATGAACATAGTGATGTAGCCTCCTCCATAATTATAGTCTACAGTATTGCCATCATCCCCAAAGTCCCTTCTCTCCTTTTATAATTTGTTTTCTCCTCCTACCCATAACCCCTGCAACCAGTGATCTAATTTCAGTCCCTGTAGTTTTACCTTTTCCAAAATATATTAAGTGGAATCATATAGTAAATGATTTTTGCATTTACAGTATTTCACTTGGAATAATGCTTTTGAGATGCATTAGTTATTTATGTATCAGTTTTCTTTTATTGGTGAATAACATTCATTTATGGGGATGTACGTAACTTGTTTATCCATTCGTATATGGATAATTTTTGTGATTTCCAGTTTTGTACAACTACAAATAAATTTACGATACATATTTTTAGACAGGACTTTGCGTGGACAGATTTTCTTTCTATGGTAAATACCTAGGACTGGATTATTTGATGATACAGGAAATACATGTTTAAATTTATGAGCAAGTGCCAAACTTTTCTAAAACACCGTGCCATTTTGCATTCCCACCAGCTCTGTGTAAAAGCTCTAGTTGCTGAACATTTAGAGTATTTTATATTGTGTGTTTTATTCTTGTTTTGGCTATTCTATTTCTTTCATACTAAAAACTCTTTATATTCTGGATAAAGACTTTGTATTAGCTACCTGTTGGTGTGTAACAAATAATACCCAAAAGGTGATCACTTGAAACAGCATTATTTCCTCATAGTTTCAGTGTGAGGAATCTGACGGCAGCTTAGCTGGGTCCTCTGGCGGTACACTTACAGTGTCAGCCAAGGCTCAATTACCTTAAAGGCTCCACTGCTATGGATCCACTTTCAGTCTCACTCAGGTGGCTTTTGGCAAGCTTCGGTTCCTTGAGGAACTGCACTGTTGTTGGACTGAGGGCCTCAGTTCCTTGGTAGCAGCCAGCATATGCCACACTGCGGAGGTCCTTGCGGTGTTGGCCCGCGCCATAGCTGCTCACTTGGGCAGAATAGCCAGAAGAAGAATAAAAGGAGCAAAGGAGAAAAGGATGAGAGGATGTAAAGACATAAATCACAGTCCATACTGAGTTAGCAGCAGCCTTCAAATATTCCTGCTGTCCAAGCCCACAGTTGTGACTTGTTTTGGAAGTCCTTTGGAAATGTAATCAAGAAATCATATTGGTGGGCTTGTAGGTCATCAATACCACACAGCTGATACTCTAAGTGGAGGAACTTTGGATAGAGACACACAGGAAAACTGCTCTGTGACAAAAAGGGCAGAAGGTGAAATGGTGCACATACAAATCAGGGAATGCCAAGGGCTGCCAGAAGCCACCAGCAGGGGTGAAGAAGAAGTGAAGAAGGCTCGATCCTTCCCACAATCTTTACAGAGCACGGCCCTGCCAACAACCTTGACTTTCAACTTAGCCTCTACAACTGTCAGAGAAAAAATTTCTCTCTGTAGAAGCCACCTTGTTTGTAGCAATTACTGTGGTAGCCTCAAGAAGTTAATGCATATCTTCTCTTAGATTTGGAAGAAACACCTCTAATCTCTGTTCAGTGATGGAAATTATTCAGTCCAGCCCACACTTAAGGGGAGGGAATGCACACGGGTATGATCCGGAGGTGGCAGGGACTGAAGACGCCTCCCTTGGACATAGATACTGCAGTCCTGAGCATCACTGTGAGCACAAGCTCTTGGAGGCCCCAAGGCAGAGGGCCCAGCTAGCTTGAACCCAGATTTGACACACAGAAATCATGCAGCAGTGGATGCTGAAGTCTCTTAAGTTTGGCATCCCTGGTGACACAGCATCAATCAGTTAATACAGATGTGTAGTAGGCAGGTTTTCTCAGTCTATGGCTTGTCTTAATTTTCTATATTGTAGACATTTTAAATTTTTGTGGAATTCAACTTACTGATATTTGTTTTTGATTATTGTTTTTGTGTCTTACCTAAATAATCTGCCTAATTGAAGGTCAGAAAGATTTTGTTTTCTTTGTCTTCTACTAGGCAGTTTTCACAAAAACTGTCCTGAGTCACTTGCTTTATATAGTGTGAGGTATGAACCAAGATGCATTTTTTTAAAAATATAGATGTCTAATTTTCCAGTATCTCTTATCTATTTAATTTCTATCAGAATATGTGCCAATGTCATGTACTTTATTTCTGATGTGGTGATTTTTTTTCTTGACACATGGAAGTAGAAGCACATCAGTTTAATTTCTGTGTGAAGACCGTGCCTTTCCAGTGCAAGGACCAGGGTTCAATTCCCAGTCCTGCATGCCATGCTGGCCCCACTCCAGGCCCAGCAAGCTAGCCAGCGGAGCCAAGTGTGGTGGTGCATGCCTGTAATCCCAGCTCTGGGGAGGCTAAGGTAGGAGGATCACTAGGAGTCCAAGTTGTGTAGCAAGACCCTGTACAAAATAAATTTAAAGAGGAAAAAAAAAAGACTGAGCTTTTGTATTGATTCTTCTTCTGTTCTTTTTCTGCTTCATTATTTGTATTCTTTCATGGGACTTAGTTTTCCTTTTTTTCTGCCTTATTAGGTTTAAAAAAATCTTCCTTTTCTAAAGAAAACAGCTATAAGTTGACTCTTTTTTTTTTTTTTTTTTTTT
The DNA here is from genome assembly GCA_002564285.1 of Tympanoctomys barrerae. Classification (NCBI taxonomy): domain Eukaryota; kingdom Metazoa; phylum Chordata; class Mammalia; order Rodentia; family Octodontidae; genus Tympanoctomys; species Tympanoctomys barrerae. The sequence continues at coordinate 16,224 of NDGN011426107.1, read as the reverse complement.
TTTTNAACCAGGATTGAACTCAGCCCCTTGCGCTTGCCAGGGAAGTGCTTATTCCACCGAGTATCTCCCCCGCCCCAAGTTTACTCATTTTAAAAATATTTATTTATTTATTTACTTCTTTTGCACAGGGCCTCACTATGCAGCTCAGACTCAGTAGTGATCCTCCTATCTCAGCATCCTCAGCACTGAGATTATAGGCATGCGCCAACACACCCACACTCAGTGGCTGGTATGCTGTGCCCAGGCTTCTGGGGCCGGCTGGCATGCAGTACTGGGGATCCAACTCGGGACCTTGTACTTACCAGGCAGGTGCTTAGGCTGCCACGCGATCTCCCAACCTGTAAGTCTACTCTTAAATGCTGCCAGTATGTTCCACAAATGTGTTATTTATAATACTATCCCATTCAGATTATTTTTTAATTCCTTGAGTGGTTTGTTGTTGGTTTGTTTTTTTTTTTTTTTTTTTTGGTCCATCTCTTGTTAATTTGTTACATTTTAATAAATTATTTATGGATTATCAGATAAGATTTTCATTTTAAATCACAGCATTATACATTTTGTTTTGTATTTTGAAACAGGGTTGAGTCTGAGCTGTGTAGTTGAGGTTGGCCTTGTACTGTACGTGTAAGCAGGCTGCCCTACACTCGAGGTGATCCTGTCTTCAGCCTTCCAGGTCCTGGGATTGCAGGAATGCACCCCACGTTCCGCCCCACGTTCCACTGTGTTCAGAAAAGATTCTGTGGCTCATACTGTTATTTTTTTCACGTATGTCAAATGCTATCAGTTTGGTTGATAATATGGTTCCAGGCTTCTGTGTTTTTTTGTTGTTTTCAGTCTGTTCTCTTACCCAAAAGGAATATTAAAATCTTAACTACAACTGTGGATTTGTCTTTACTTTTGTCAGTGCTTGCTTCTTGTATTTCAAAGATCTGCTAGTAGATCCATTTGTAGCATTTCATAAGCTCTTAAAGAACTAGCCCCTTCATTGTCATCAAATGTGTTTATGAGTTTTTGTAGCATTTCCTGTATTGAAGTCTTCTTGGTTTGAGGCCAGGTCACCACTCCTGCTTTGTTTACCTTCAGTGCTACTCTCCACCTCCCCCTGCAGCTTGCACACGCTGCCGTCCGACCGCGTCCAGGGCCTTCTTCCTGCCAACCTGTCTTGGGTCTTCCTGCGCAGGGCAGTGTCTGTGCCATCCACATTTAGTGTCGTCCTTGGCTTGGCAGATGTGAGCCTACATCCTCACTGCTGGGGTCTTGTTTGCCTCCTGCATTGTGATCCTTTATCTAAACTTATTTCCAGTTTCATTCTTTTGTTGTTTATTCCATTTCTTTGTTCTGTTAGCCCTGTGACTTTTCCTTTCAGGTCTGTTGTTTTACTGGTTGCTTACAGTTCACATTTATAACTGATCTCAGTCTACCTTTAAAGTATAGTACAGCTTTCTTGTAACTTAACCCTCTTTGAGTCTTGTATTTTTCCCATTATGTTCTTTGTGTCTTTTCATAATTGTGCATGGACTCTGAAGGCCACACATTTTTATTCTTTACTGTCTTTCAGTCATAGGAGGAGAAAAATCATTTCATCTACATATTTATCGTATGTAGTACTTTTCTTCCTTCAGGAAGATATAAATCTCAATCTGTTGTCATTTTCCTCCTGCCTGAGAAAGTTCCTTAATATGTTATGGCCTGTCTGTTATTAAATTCTCTCAATTTTCTCTGAAATTTTTTCTTTTGTCTGAAATTCTTTTGAAGGATACTTTTACTATCAACCAGAGGGGAGTAGCATTTTCATCAAGTGTCCCTTTCCTGGGAGTATCCAGTGTACCTTTTGTCAGTTTTTGTTCTCAACTTTTTTCCTTTACCTAATCATTTGTTCTCTGTTGGCTTTTAAGACTTGTTTTTATTATTATTAATTTTCAGGTTTGATTTACTTGTGCCTTGATATGGTCTTTTTCATATTTTATATGGCTTTGGGTCCTTTATTAAGCTTCTTACAATGTAGGTTTATACTTTGCATCAATTTTGAATAATACTTAGTGTTATTTCTTCAAGTAGTTATGTGTTCCTGTTTTTTGTTTTTGAGGAAGATTACACGTAAGTGTATGTTAGACTGCTTTAGATCATCTTACAGATCACCAAGGATTTGTTCAGCGTTTTTAAACTAGTTTTTCTCCTTGTGCTTTATTTTGAGCATATTTTGTGTCTCCATTCCTAATTCATTATTTGTTTATAAACACTGGAGTTAGGTCCTACCTTCTGAAACACAATTTGGTGTTCTGGAGTAAAAACAAAGATGTAAGTTGTCACCTCTTATGGATTACGAAAGGTTCTGATTCTAGTAAAAATGCCCTTGCTTCCAGGCAGCGTGCAGTAGAAGAGCACCTTGTACAAGGTACGAAGGGTAGTCTGATTTTAATTAATTAAATTTAATTAAAACAAAATAAGAAAAAGTCATGTTTTGAGATTAATAAACTAAGAAGAAATTAATAAAAAGTCCTTATTATATTTTTAATAAAAGTCTTTATTCAAGAAATTAATAAAAAGTCCGGCCTGCGTCATCTTTGTGCATTTATACTACCAGGAAATGTGGATGTGTAGCTCATATGAACACCTACCATTTCGTGCCTGTTTATGAAGAGTCAGTGCGCCCTTCAGCGCAGAGAAATGCGGGGCCAGCCTCTTCTGACTGGCACATGTATTCGGTTTGTTTTCTAAAATGTTAAAAGGAACATTTCTTAAATTTTAAGTCTTGGTTTCTCAGAGCACTCAAGAGGCATAGCCCAGCCCCGCTATCAGGCAAGGGCGAGTCTGTACATTTATAGATGTGGCTCTTTTAATTTTAGAACTCAAGTTTTGCTTGGAAAGGCACAAAGAGGCCTCTTTCAATTTTCTGTTTTTCTCTGAAGACACCATATTAGTTCTCTTCAGCACTCATTGTAATCATGTTCATATACTTTAGGATTTACTTGATAAGTTAGTGTTTTTAATAAAAACATCAGAATTAAATATAAAATGTTAAAATATCTTTTCAAGTGTGGCATAAAATCTTAAGAACCATGAAAACACTAATAAACTATTTGAAAACAAGCAGTGTGCATATGGAAAAAACTATATCAAAAGACACACAAGGCTGGGGAGATGGCTCAACAGTCTAAGCGCCTGCCTGGACCTGGGTTTGATCCCTGGTACCTCATGCCGTGTGGGCCCCGGCTAGCCCTGAAACTGGGCATGGTGGCAGATGCTGGTAATCCCAGTGCTGGAGAGGCTAACACAGGGAGTCTGAGCTGTGTACCAAATAAATAAATAAATACTTTTAAAATATATTTAAAAATTAAATATATATATATATATATATATTTAAAGAACAACATGAGAAACTGGGAAAATTGTCTTAAATTTCTATAGCTGACACAGGGCTATTTCTTCATATAAAAGTAATGAGCTATCTAAAAAAATACAGAGGTTTTTTTTTTAAATGAATTTAGTAAAGGGCCTACAGGTGTCACTACATAGATTGGACTCACAGTGATCCGCCTGTTTTCAGCCTCCCAAGCGCTGGGACTACAGGTGCACACTACCACGTGCAGTCTCACTCGCTATCTCAGTGCACCCCAGGAGCAAGGCCGGCATGGCACGCTGGGGATCAAACCCCAGTCCCTGCGCCTGCCTAAGCAGGTGTTTTAGTCTGTTGAGCTATCTGGCTGACCCTACAGAAAGGTTTTTGCAGATCACTTAGCCTGTTAAATATAAAGTCTCACAAGAGTAGATACCATTTTTTACCTATCAGAATGGCAAATGTAAAAGGCTTGTTGACAGTGTTGGCAAGAATAGATGAAAATAAATACAATTATACAGTGCTGGTAGGACTGAATACAGAGAGTAACTTGGAAGACATCAAATTTAAAATGTCCATATTGTCATAGGTAAGAAATGACACGTTCCAAGTTATCCATTAAAACATTGTTTATAACAGTAAAATCTTAGAAACACTGCCTCTGAAAACGGAGCTGCCTAAATTATGATACATACACAAAATATAAAATTATACAACTGTTAAGAATAGAGCAGATGTTGAGTGACTGAGTTTATAAGTGACAAAAGCAAGGCCTAAAATATTGTGTACAGAATGCTGTCATCTGTGTATATACACATAGGCATATGAACATATGGATCACCACAGAGAGTGTACACAAACATGGCAAGTGGACAGAAGTCTTAGGTGGATTAGATGCAGGGGAAGTTAGGCACCAATACCAAAGAGGTAGCATGTATACTGTTATTATGGCTTCCAGCTTTGTAGCACAGGCATTGTAGAACTTCTTGAATGGTGTTTTTGTGGTGCTGGGGATGGAACCCAGGGCCTTGCACTGAGCTACATCCCCAGCCCCAGCCCCTTTCTTAAGACTGGGTCCCCCTCTGTTGCCCAGGGTAGACTGAAATTTGATCTCCTGCTTCTCCTTCATTACGTTTATAGGGATGAAGATGAACCTGCCCAAATAGAAGATACAAGTGCTGTCAAACCCCAAGGCTGGCTCGATAATGAACCAAAATTTATTCCAAATCCTGATGCTAAAAAACCTGATGACTGGTAAACATTCTTCACCTTCCAATGTCAGTGTTTCTTATACGGCCAACAGGAAAGACTTGCGGTTACTGTATTTGTTTTATTATGGTATCTTAAGGAATGAAGATATGGATGGAGAATGGGAGGCACCTCATATCCTTAATCCAGCATGTCGGATCGGGTGTGGTGAGTGGAAACCTCCTATGATAGATAACCCAAAATACAAAGGAGTGTGGAGACCACCGATGATCAATAATCCCAACTACCAGGTAATAACCAGTTGTGCCAAGTCCTTAGTACAGTTAAAAAATGTGCTTGTTTGTCTTATTATCTAATCATCAGTGATACTATGTTACCTTTTAGAAATTTGGTTCAAAATCCTTCTAAGTCAAAGAAAATAGACCTCATCTAAGGTATTCTGACAGAAATGTACTGCCACACATTCCCAGTCCTGCACTGCCTAATTGCCAGCGTGTAATGCAAAACCTGATCTATGTGCAAGACTACAGCTGTCCACAAAGTCTAAAGTGATGTAGCGAAGATGCTCTCAGTGCACTGCTTAGAGCTCACTGGGCTGTGGATAAGCAGGCCGTAGCATTACAGCATGGCGTACGCATGGTACTTAGAAAATGCTGGCGCTTATGGATAGTATTTGGAGTATTCTCAAACTTAATTTCTACTCAGCAGCTTTAATGATCATATTACCACGAACTTATTAACACCCGGGGGACTAATATATTGTTTACACTTTGGCAATTCTTTTCTATACCTTAGAAGTCATGTGTACTTTTTTTTTTTTCCTATTCCTAAGCCTCTTATCCAACCTAACCCAACTTTTTCTTTCTCAAAAGATATTATGAGATTTAATCAAATCATTGATTTATTTCCTGGGAACTTTGAATATAAACCCCTGTATTTTTTTAGATGTTTAGAAATAGTTTTGTGATTAAAGTTTGGTAATGTTATTGAAATATGTTCTATAGTTTTCTTTGAGATAAATATTGTACATTTGAAAATTTTGTTTTGCTTAATATGCCTTTATTATTAAAATTCAGAATGTTTATAAAGTATGATCAGATACTTTTTAAAATTTTTAAAATTATTTGTTTATTTATTTGGTATAGTCTCACTACAGAGTTCAGACTCATAGTGATCCTCCTGTCTCAGCCTCCCCAGTACTGGGATTACATGTGTGTACCACCATGCCCAATTTTGGGGCTGGCGCTATGCACCCAGGGTTCTGGGGCTGGCATAGCATGTGATACTGGGGATTGAACCCAGGTCCTTGCACTCTTAGACTGCCAAGCTATCTCCCCAGCTCGATCAGATATATTTTGAATATATCTAGCTATCTTCCCAGGCCAATAGATATATTTTGAGTATACCTACATTTTTATATCAAATTTTTTTTATTTTAATCAATTTGTTCTCTAGTTTTATTGCTGCAATTAATCATTGACATTTTCAAATATTATATTTACATTGAGTTTACATATTTGAATTATTCATTGTAGTTTTTCCTTGAAGTGTTTACCATAAAATGTTTCTTTTGCTAAGGGTTTTGCTTAATGTATGTCCTTCTGATTACAGTTTAAACCCCATGATACAAGAAGTTAGGTCTTGGTCAACTTGCATCCCTGATATCTGGCACAGAATAGCGATGTGTGATGGTGGAGTGAGTCGCAAGTGGGCATGCTGTTGGATTGATTCCACTTAATTGATAGGGTAGCCATTTCAAAGACCTCGTGGGACTTTCATGTCAACTAATTGTCCTGAGGTTCAGCTGTGATTAATGATCACTGCCATGCATATATGTTAAGAAGAGGGGTTCTATTTTTGCTATATGATGATCTTTCTGAATTCAGCAATTTTAACATCTTGACCAGATTAATTTCATTAAGTCTTTAAAAAATGGCCTCAAATAATCGCTTGTGAAATTCATTCACACCTCTGTGCATTGGAGTTTCACTGCCTTTTTTGCAGATAAAACTCAGTATTACTCATAGAAAGCGTACAAACAGAGTAAGAATAAACAAGGCTTTTTCCAGTATATTACTAATGAATTTATTTCATTTGCAGTTTTGTTATCTGCTTCTTACTGATTTCTTAAACAGTAGCTACTTCTTAATGAGCATTTCCAATGGAATTGTTTTATTTAAAATGTCTTCAATTATTATTTCTTTCAGGGAATCTGGAGTCCTCAAAAAATTCCTAATCCAGATTATTTTGAAGATGATCATCCATTTCTTCTCACGTCCTTCTCTGCTCTTGGTTTAGAGCTTTGGTCTATGACCTCTGACATCTACTTTGACAATTTTATTATCTGTTCAGACAAAGAAGTAGCAGATCACTGGGCTGAAGAGAGCTGGAGATTGAAAGTACTGACTGCCAATGCTAATGAGGTATGGTAGTGACCACAGTGACAGTAATGTGACTGGCCAGAGCAACATTAGGACTTGGTTCCGTGGCCAGCTGTAGGGCACATAGATGGGCCTGGTAAAGGCAGGTGTGCAGTAGTAAGTATGTAGACAGAATATGTAGCTTTTCTATATTAGGACACTTAATTGAGACTGTACAATGAACTACATATGTATATGTCTACCAGCATTACTCATTCAGTTATGGCTTTAATGGGATTTGATGCCTTTATGTTACAGAAATAAGACTCCTTAGTATCTTTGTCATCTTACTGACTCAAGGCCAAAGTGGTAGTGAAGATCTACATTCCTTTTAAGTACTTATGAAGATGATCATCCATCTGGAGAAATACAAAGAATTAACATTATTAAGCTGCATTCCAGTTTTTTCCTCAAATTTTAGGACTGTCTAGAAAAGACTCGGCTCAGTATTTGAACACAGGGCATCATTAAAATCAGTTAACTGTAAAGGAAAATTCATACTTTGCATTTGGTTTCTTTGGACACAAGCAACACTCATCAAAAGAAGAGATTAAAAAAGAATTTTTTGGCCTCATATTTTATTAAGAGAAACAGTTTTCTTATTGAAGTTCATGTGTAAATCTGTTACATAAAAAAGAAAGCACAGTAGTTTTCAGGGGTAATTTAGTAGCTTCTTTAACAGTACTGAATGAATGATCAGAGTTGTGTCCTCTGTGAACCAGCTAATATGTCTATAAAGGTAGTTATATTCTTGGCGTTAACAGGTGTCATCCCTCTGGCTGGTAAATGAGGCATTTGCACGTATGTAGTAAGAGTCCTCCTACTGCAAAGCCTCTCTGAGTGAGGCGTGCTGCTAACTAAATCTTCCAAAATGTAAGGTGGGAAAATAAAGATTTCTTTTATTACAGTTCCATCAACTTTAATATAAAATGTCTAGGTAAAATACATACTTTGGGTAGACTGTTTTTCCAAGTGGAGAGCTGTGAAATATGAGTTACATCATTATGCTTGTTTCTCTTGTAGCCTGGCATATTTAGTCAGTTAATGGCAGCTGCTGAAGAGCACTGGTGGCTTTGGCTCATTTTCCTTGTCATAGCAGGCCTTCCGGTAATACTAATTACTTCATTTTATTGGCCAAGAAAAGTAAAGGTAAAATGAACTTCTTTCAACTTTACAGATTTGTTAGTGTTGAATTCTGTGATTCAACAAGTGATTCTTAAGAATGATAAAATACATTTCCTGTAGTTTGTATTGATAGCTTACTATCGAGGTTATTTGTTTTTATAAAAAAAACAAGTATTTTGATTTTAGTAAAAATAGCTATGTTAAACTACTGCAGAAAAAATATGAAGACACAGAAGATAAAAAAAAGGCCATATGTAATCCACAAACAAAGGGAGCTCTAGAGCAAGAAGTGAAGGAAGAAAAAGCAGCCCTGGAGAAGCCTGTGGACATGGAGGTGGAAAACAAAAAAAGTGACGCTGAAATTCTTGAAAAAGGTGATGTGATGATCATGGATGACTCGTGCTCCTTACCAGACTGACACCTCTGAGCTCTAGTGTCTGGGGCTGCGGCAGTGGGGGAGGAGCCCTCCCTCCAGCTACTCGGCTTAGTCCTTCACTGCAGGGAAAGACAATAAAGGTGTTCAGCTGCTTTGGGGCCTCGCCACTGTGAATCCTCCCTGCCACAGCTTTGTGAGGATGTCTTGCCTCTTGAGAATAAAAAAAGAAATGCATGGTATATATCTGACCTTTGTAGAAGGTATGAGGCAAATGGTGTTAGCTCCTCCTCCGATGGCTATTGTGCATCAGTTTAGCAGCTAGAATAGTTTTCTTAAGGTATTCCTAAGTCCTGTGTCCCTTTCGCCCTGTGTGCAGTGCTCCTGAAAGTGGCATATCTGAGGGCTGAGGTGGTTTGGTGGCTCTCAGTTGAGACCTTATGCACATCTAGGTAGAAATAAGAATATTTGGGCTGGCCAGATAGGTCAGTGGACTAAAGCACCTGCTTAGGCAGAGCGCAGTGGCCAGGGTTTGATCCTGGCATGCCGTGCCAGCCCCGCCCCAGGGGCACGCTGAGACAGCTACTGAGACTGAGCATGGTGGCACGTGGCTTTAATCCCACTGTTTGGGAGGCTGAAAACAGGAGAATCACTCTGAGTCTGATCTACGTAGTGAGACCTTGTAGACCTGTCTTTAACACATAAAAGGAATATTAATGTACCAAGTGTCCCAAGCTAAATTCCAGAGTAAGCAACATGACTCCAAGCATTATTTCTAACTTCCCCTCCCCTCCCCCATCTCCTTCTCTCCCCTCCTTTCCCTATTTAAGATAGCCTCTTACTATGTAGCCCAGGCTGGCCTTGAATTCCCAGGATACTCCTCCCTCAGCCTCCTGAGTGCTGGGATGACAGGTGAGTGCCACCATGCCCAGCCCAGGCTCTTTTAAAAAATACACACACACACACACACACACACACACACAAATTTATAAATACCAGTTCACACAAACACTTGAAATAACTAGCTGCTGCACTTATACGTGTGTGTGTGTGAGTATCTAAAACTCACTATGTTGTAAATTCTCAATTTTTATTAGTACATTGGTATTTCAGTGAGCATTAGAGGTGGTTGGGGCTGGAGCTATAACTCAGTACCCAGCTCACCTTGGAGGTTGTTTATATATTGTTCTTACTGGAATATTTAAGTAGTAGAAGGTCCTTATTTGTAAAGTATATCCACATATCCATGTTGTTTCACACTATGCATGTGGGAAGACCTGGGAGATTGGAGGTGATCACTGACGTCCCTTTCCCCAAACTCAATTTGCTTTTACTTTGATAGTTTTCACTATGTATAATTCCTAGGCTTTTTTTATTTTCTATAGTTCTGAGGGAATATTAAGGTTTTGGTGGAATGGTGATGGCAAGGTTGGAGTTTTGGTTAAATGGAATCTATAGAGTTGGTAAAGGAAAAAAAATAAATGGTAATAGTGTCCTCAAAGTTGTAAACAACTAGCATATTGAAGGATACACAGGTAACCAAAAATTAAGGGACATAATCCTGAAACATCAACATAAAAGATGTTAGTTTTGGCTTTCATATTGCTTACAGTACTCTATAAACTCATGCCCTACCTCGAGGATGACTTCTTTATAAAAAGTGGTAAAATAATGAGTTCTTACAACTTGCACATTTTTGAAAGTCAGAAATTGATTTTAAATTTTTGAATTCAAATAAATCCCCTTGCTTGTATGTCAGCAAAATTCTCATTGAGTTTTGTCTTTAATAAACTCTATTCTAGAAGAGGAACGTGAACCTGAGCAAAAGAGTGAAGAAGAAGTTGAAGTCATAGAGGGGCAAGAAGAGGAGAATAAATCAAATAAGTCTGGATCAGAAGATGAGGTGAGCAAGTCTCTATGTGTGATATGTGGCTCATAAACATTATTTCAATAAAAGCAGTGAACTTGTTTGTGAAGGAATTTTTGCCATATTTCTTCCAGCTTTCATAAGAGCCTCTAATATTATATTCTAAACACATCCATAAATAAGGCATAAAGACTAACATATCTCTCAGTGCTCAATAAGATGAAAGATTAAGCCTATGATTTACAAAATGTAAAAATAGAACCATGTAGAAAAATCGACATTAGTAAGTATAATAAACAGATCATTTCAACATTTCAGACACCTTCATGACAAGATAAATTTTGTATAGCTTTTGTAAAAACACTCCAATTGTCTCAATACTTTGTTCTCAGGTTTTGAAATACTTCATGAGTATTGAATACTGTCTTCCTGATGTTTTTCCCAAATCACTAATGAAATGAGGGCTTTTTTCTGTTGACTTCATGTCACCTCTTTTTTGCATCCTGATACACAAAGGCATTTTCTACCATGACCTTTTTTTTTTTTCAGCCAGATTATATAGAACCAGAAATCATCAGTGCTGTTGTGTCCAGTGTAAATCAACAGCCCGCGTTGTCCGCTTCTCTAAGTCCTTTAGCTACATGGTATGCAGTCTATGCTGCTGCCTCTCACTAGGCAGGGGGAGTGTAGCTCTGCCTCGCCTGGCACCTGTGCTCACATCTATTTTATATCTTTTTGAAGAGATCTGTTGTTTAAATGTATTCTAAAGGTTATTCAGTATACCTACTCTGTACTGGTCTTAACTCCCTGTGTTTTTAAAGGGACGTTGGGAAATATTTTCTAGGTTGAATATCCATATTTTTGGGAAGTCAAATCAAAATCCTTTCTTCCATAGCAGTTCTGTTGAAGTCATTTTTCAGCTGTGATGTTCTTAATATATGACACTTGCACTTTTCCTGAATACATTCTGGCTACTTTTGTTTCACAAAATGTTTTGTGTATTTCTTAATTATGGTAATCAAGGTAAAACACCTTAATTATGTCTTTGAGGCTTTTAATCTTACACATATTTGTCAGTTAGCAAGTCAAATTTTGTGTAGTACAACCTTTACAACTAATAATGACTTATTTTGTATAATATATAGCATCTTCATTTACATTCTTGAAGGGCAAGAATTAAAAATCTCAGAACATACATTCGATATTTCTTTTTCTGTTCATCTCTTCTAATTGTTCTGGAGCTACTGTGTATCAGAAGTTCTGAAAAAGGCTTATAAAACCATCTCACCAATTCACTGTAGAGATACTGTAATGAATAGTCAGTGTTATTATATAATGAATATGTTACATAACCATTAAGTATGATGTTAAAGCCAAGTTCTAGGTCATAAATAAAATGGTGAATGGAATTGTTAACATATCGTCAGTGCTTATCTGATAAAGATGGTTGGTCTAGAAATGTAATCATTCCAATGTACGCATTTTTGACCAGCTGCATGAAGCCACATGCATTACGTAGCATTTGATCTTTAAAACATGTATCTTAGAGAATCTATTATGTACTATCATTTCTTAAATTCTTTTTGTAGATGAAGGAAGCAGATGAAAACACAGGATCTGGAGATGGACCAATAAAGTCACTGCGCAAAAGAAGAATACGGAAGGACTGAGCTGCATTCAAGTTTTCAGTTCATGAGAGACATGGTTGGCATTTTTGAGTTCCTGTGCCAGAACTTACCTGGAATCAATCTATACATCCTATTTATAAATATCTAGTGATGTTATTCTTTCAGATACAGTCTTTCTTTTCAGGGGAAAGAAATAACTGAAGTTACATCATCTTTGAATTTGGAATTTTTTAAAAAGTGGCAAGTTACATATCTGATTTATGAGACTGATATTATAAGACATTACAATTGTAATAGTTTGAAGACAGTTTAGGTTTATACCAAGCAAAACGGTATGTAGCATCTTACTGCTGTTTGAAAGGTCAGTTATTGGAATTTCCACTTAAATGACTATAACAAGATAAGTGATAGTTTTATAATAAAAATGAGTGTGTTCTGTTGCACAGAACTAAATGCAATAAACTTTCTTATGGTTGTTTGATTATATCAGCAATTGAGAGTACTGTATTTGACTCTGTTTATGTCAAATTATACCGTCAGTTGTTCATATATAGATTCTATTGAACAGGTGATTTGCTGACCAAACATTAGTAAAACATCTGTCATTCACAGAACTACTGGGTAATGCTGTGTATTTTACATTGGAATACAGTGACAACAGGCTTATGGTGTACAGCCTTTCCCTTGAACTTTTATAATTGTTTCATGCTAGAGTAGTCTGCCCCATTCACAAAGTTCCTGTGCATTCATGGCTCTTGAAAATAAAATTTACATATTTTTATGGTTTAAATTATACCATTTTAACACATAGATTATCATTGGAGAGTCTTTATTATTATGAGATTCTTGTGGCTAGTATGAGTTCATCCTGCTTTGTATTTTTATTTTGTTTTTTACCTTTACAGATTTGAAGCTGTGAGGATGGGAGTAGCGATTGTTCTTGCTCCTCCTGCTAGAGTACTTACCAAAGTCCCTGAACTGCCTTATAGTGAAGCTGTGCTGTTCCACTTAAAATCTTTTGTGGAACAAGTGCCAGGTATAGGGGATTTAAACCTTCGAGCCACAGAGCCTCTTTAATACTCAATCTCTAGAGCTGACTGAGTTGGATCCCTCCCTGAACACACACCCTTCTCAGGGCTGGCCCGTCCTACTTCCACAGGTACCACTTAGACCTCAAAGCTCTAGTTGCGCCTTTGACTAACAGAAGCCAAGCACAGCCCAGGAGACTATTTACATCCTGCTTCAGAGGGACAGTTGAAAGTACATTACATACCTTTCTCCACTGCCATGTTCTAACTTTCATAAATTGGTGGTGGAAATCTGAAGACACATAAGCCCTAATTTGTATTTATTTAGTATTAACTGAACTGAGCACATCCTATACATTGTGATCTGTAGTGACTTGCTGTTAAGTAATGTCCAAAGGGAAGACAAAGGGACAATTTTGGATGGAGGAAAGGTGTGCCTCTAATCTGTTCAAGCTGCTGTAACAAAATGCCATACAATGCTGACTTGCAAACAACAGGAATTTCTGACAGTTCTGGAGACTGGAAGACAAATCAGGTAAAGTTTTGGTGAAGCTTCTCCCTAGAAGCAGACTTTTGGCTGGCTGGAGTGTTGTGGGGATCGAACTCCAGCAACCTGATGCTGACAGCTTTGTGGAAGCAGCCACTTAAAGGACTGAGCTAGGGCCGGCCCCCTATCTTCTTTTTTATAAGGGCACTAATCATGTTCTTGAGGCTCTACCCTCGCGCTCTAAGAGGGCCACATTATTATGCTAAGAGTTTCAACAGCACACAGTGTTTTACTAGTGTGATGGTTCTTCTATGCAATCCATCAGTAAGCTTAGAGAGTATTAGAGAAAAAAAATTTTGGCACTTACTGAAAGTTATTCTGACACATCTTCAGAACCGTTGTGATAAATGTCAAGATTGTCATAACAGGGAGAGAAATCAGGCTCAGGTAGCACCAAAGTGTACTCAGTGAACAGCGAAGCTGTCAGTGAGTGGAATCTTCTTAAGAAACCTGAAGGCAAAGGGATCCTTGCTGAAGGTAGGCCAGGATGATGTGACATGGTAGGTAAGGGACTGAAGAGTTTGATCAGCTATGGAGGGTGAGCAGCTACTGAGGATGGGGACTCCTCTAGTTTAGCAGAGGTTTTGATAAAATGGACGAGACAGAGCAAGATGGCCTCAAGATGCGGCCTGTGCTGGCCCCACCCCCAAGGCAGGCTGAGACAGCCATTGAGACTGGGTGTGGTGGCGCACACCTATAACTCAGTGCTTGGGAGGCTGAAAACAGGAGGGTCACTATGAGTCTGATCTGTGTAGTGAGACCCTGTACTAAATACATAAAAAAAAGCAAAAAAGATGAGGCCTGGAGAAAAGGCTGAACAGCTTGTGTAAAATTGAGTAAAGGAACATTTTTGTGAGAAACTAAAATAGTCCTTATGCACGCTTGCCATCTGTATTTCCAATATAGAAAATCAAAATATGTATGGTATTTGCCTACCATAAACATGACAAGCAGGTGGGGTGCAGCATTTCAGGCAATATTTTGTCACCTATTAGGAAGATAGTAGTAGAAGCAGTTGAAACAGCCAGAATGTTAAATGATTAGCTATTCCTTGATGCTTGTAACAAGGTATCACAAAAAGTACTCAGCAGTTTTCAGACATAGATGTAAGGGAATAGAGTTTAGATATCAGAACTTACAGAATTAGAAAGTTACCGCTGCCCTTAGAGATTCAAAACTGTCACTCTCAGATGTGGGACACAGCCAAGAAGCCTAGTGAAACCATTCCAGCAGTTGTGGAGTCCTGGCTGTGTAGCACTCAGTGCAGTGTTATTCTCAGCTAGCCCTAGAAAGCCTCCATTAACGAGAGGCAGGACTGTGAGGAAGCAAATACTCTGGGAATCTGGGCTAGAAAAGGCTTCATTGCGGTTCCTGACATACAGAACCTAGAAGCCTATAAAGGCTTGAGTGTCTTAGGGAATTACACTGCAAAAGAAATGTGAGCTTGGCTTGAAGATGGGCAGCAAGCTCAGACCAGCACCAAGTGAAATGTTTTCACACTTCTATGGAGGAGCACTCCCCGCCCCTACTTCAGGTGTTGCCATGGGGAAAATCAGAATGGAACTGCTTTTCAGTAGGGAAGTCATGAAGGTCAGTGAAACAGGTCCATATCTAGGTCTGAGGAATGTGACAACTACTACAGACAGAATCTTCACAAGGTCTATAAGCATTTGTTTCTTGTATTCTGAGTATTTTATCTCACTTTCCAAATTGAGAGTATTTAGCTACTGTCTTCTACTGTATTATAAATCAGGGACAGCACTTGTAAATGGCCTACCAGTTTAGAGACTGAAATCTATAACCATTAAAAACTAACTGATGGATCTTAATAGCCTGGATTTTGAGCTAACCTATGAACTGGCTAAGGAGGATTTGAGTACTTTCTACTTGAGGGAACAATTACTTAGTAGCAAGAAAAGAAGGCTGTGCCTAAGGCCAGCAAAAGCATTCACCTACTTCTAGGAGTAAAGGTGTAGCTAAAATGTGGCTTCCCAGGCAAGCGACTGCATTTCTTAGTCCTCTAGATGTAACTGAGTCTCCACACAACTGTAATGCAGGAAAACATGACCATTTCTAGGTCCAACCCATAAAAACTTGGCTAGATGTGCACTTCCGTGCTAAATTTTTTGTTTTTTTTTTTTTTTAAGAATATCAGTGATTAGCGTGACTTGGGAAGCAAGGTGGCCAAAGGCAGAGCCATCTTCAGTACCTGCAGTGAACTGTGTGCAGCAAAGGCGACCAGCCTGGAATGTTCACGCAGAACCCCTGCTGGCGGAGATGCAGCTGTGTTTTATATCACTGGGTCTCACATTACAGTAGCTGGCCTGACTAGAACCTACTTTTTCCTGGAGCTCTTGCATCCTTTTCTTTCAACACTTTGCTTATATGTTCTAACCAATGTATCACATGCTGTAATATTAGTACTAAAATATTTCCCTAAAGACTCAGAGCCAGATACGTAAGTAAGATACACTGTTTATAACAGTTAGCCCAATACACCACACCACCCTCTCTTCCTATCATCTCATTTACTTAAGGAACTATATCAAAACACAATCTCTGAAACAGCTTTTTATTAAACAGCAAAGCAGAACTGCAACACAATTTTAAATAGTTTTTAAATTAGATCACAAAAGGGATGCAAATGTTTGCATTATGACTATTACATATCCATACAGCTAAAGTCATCA
>NDGN011426106.1:0-23992 GCA_002564285.1 Tympanoctomys barrerae | reverse complement strand
TTTTTTTTTTTTTTGGTAAGTTCTGTTATTTGAGTGTTATAGGTGTGTAAACTCGGCAAAGTCGTATAGGCTGCATATGTAAACAGGATCAGAATGGTTAAGACATATATATATATATATATATATATATTTGATATATATTAAACTGCTATATATATTAAACTGCTACATATATTAAAATGCTATATATATATTAAACTGATATATATGTTAGGAGGAAAGGAGAAGTTTTCATGTGTTTTCTCTTATCTCCTGATGTAATATTTCTAAGGCCTTAGAAAACAATGAATTAAATGATAGATTGAGAGAACATCCAGACAAGTATTTTTCAAAGGTATTTGCCATGATATTTTTTCATGCAAAAATTCTTGTTATAGTGTCACACTGACATTCCTCCACAGAGCTTTAAGGACAATGACCTCTTTCCTCAAACTCAAGCAGAGTTCTGAGAAAGTGATACTTGTGGTTTTTAAGGATAAAGTTTTAAACACAGGAGTTCATTTTAATCTTGTTCCCTTATGGAGCTCTATTTTGGAGCTCAATTCCCATGCTGGCAGGAAGTCCCAGGCCTGTCATAGTAGTGTCTTCACAGCTACAGTAGAAGCCTTAGGGGGCACTTAATATCTACCATCATGTCCTCAGATCATACCAGTCTTCAGGGGTGAAGTTATCATAGTGCCCCTAAATGAGGATTCACCTATTCTGGAACATGGGCAAGTCACCCTATAGTCCTACATAGATTCTTTCCCCATAGAGTCCACAAGATTTGTGTGTTACACGTTTATGACTGTAGACTGTTTATTTTTTGCTGTTTCTTAGAGTTTTGTTTGGAGAGACAGAATTAAACTGCCCAGAAACCAGTCCCTAAAGGCATAGTGCTTTGCTATGATTAAGAATTATTTTTTGTAGGCATTCATAATTTAAGGTAAGTTTATTTGTTTAGTGGCTCAGCATGCTATTTCTATGTGCTTTATAGTCTCCCTTTGGCCACTTCTCAGCATTGCAACCAATACATGAACAAAGAAACTCATGTCACCAGAAACCGTAAGTGACATCCTAAAGGTTGAATGAAACAAATGGAGACAGAGATGGAAAGAGAGGCTGAGAGAGTCAGACTGAGGAAGTCTGATTCATTCTGGGAACATCCACACTGATTTTCTTAGCCCTTTTACATGTACATCCTTTAAATTTTGAAAGATGGAAAATATGGCCTATTACTGTGTCTCATACTTTGTGGATCGAGGAACTGTGAAGTTCTGTTCTTTGGTGTCTGTGCCTTCAGTGTCTCCCCAGTTTGGTATGTGGTTGTAGGTGTGGAGTTTTTCTTCAAGAATGTTTTACTAAATGCAAAAGCATGAATCAAGCATGAACATCCCACAGTCCTGGACTCCTTAGTTCATTTGTTACTTTCACACAGATCTGTCCAGCAATGTTTGTTCCAAGGATGGGCTATATGTTGCATTTATTAAACTTCCTGAATTTATTACATGATGTTTTCCTCAGACTTAAAATCTCCTTTGTGTCCCTCATAATCTGAATTTTTGTTTCTTTTCATATGTGTCAGTGCTTTATCCAACAGATCACAATTAACACAAGCAATGGATTAAGACTGTGTTATCACAGGGAAATCTAATCCTTATCTTTAAGGAGAGATTTAGGCTTAATTAAGACATATACATCTAAGATTTATGTCTGTATTTGGAATGCACTAATTAGATTCCAATTAGCTGGGTCAAAACAAGTAAATCAAAGGCACTTTATCCTTCTAGGTATCTCTTTCTTTCTCCCAACTAATTATCTGAGCTTTCCCTAGGCCCAGCAAACAAAAGCATCAACATGCTTTTAACTTCTCCAATAGTTTCTTTGATTGTGGCTGGAACTATCTTCATTCAGTCTCTGACGGAGCTGTGACCCTATGGATTCTTTCAGACATGTCTCGGAGAGTAGAGGCTCTGAGGTGTGTATTGTAAGAAAGTCAAGTAATTCTTACATAATTCTTAGGCATTTCTACTGTGATATCCTAAAGATTTGTCTGGTCTGCACCTACCAAGTACCCGTGTTCTAACCATTGGCTATGAGGAGTCTGAGAGTGCCTAGTCTACCCTGTGTCCTGGCAGAGAGGACAGGATAGTGAGGTTCTGTGCAGAGATGAGCCATGGCACGGGGCATCCTTTTCAGTTACTAATGAAAAACTTCTAGTGCTCCCTATGTTAGTAAGTCTTTCAATTCATTTCAGTATTTCAAAAACTATCAGCAGAGATTTCTGATATTTCCATGTACTGTTTCTTGCACAAATCGCACATGTTCACAAGATCCCTGCGCTGAGACCACAAATGGAAACAAAAGGCAAACTGCCCTCCGTTAGATGACATGAATTTAATAAACCCATGCCACAGTCATCTGCATGCTACGCAGCGCTATTCATCACTGTGCTTCACACCCTTGGATGCCTCTTAAGTACAGAATTTGTGACTCTCTGAAAGTATTTTCCAACTAATTTACAAATCATTTTCTGTCCTCATTTTATTACCCTACCTAGAGTCAACTTATTCTTTTGGCACAATCAATCTGATGGGCTAGTGAGATGCTCATACCAAGAGTTACAAGATGCTCATACCAAGAGGCATCTCAATCATTCATACTGTGAAATAGGGGCAGCACTGGATTCATCAGGAAATGCTGATTTTGTTATACATAGATATCTAATGACAGGGTTATTTATATCAAAGGAAGTCAACATGGTGACAGACAGGACTAATGTATCAATGTCAGAAGAAACAGCAAATCACAGCACGGCCACAGATC
Organism: Tympanoctomys barrerae; assembly: GCA_002564285.1. Taxonomy (NCBI): domain Eukaryota; kingdom Metazoa; phylum Chordata; class Mammalia; order Rodentia; family Octodontidae; genus Tympanoctomys; species Tympanoctomys barrerae. The sequence continues at coordinate 21,187 of NDGN011426106.1, read as the reverse complement.
AGCCTCAGGAGGGACCTGGCTGATGCTGTAATGTAGTTCCCTTGTGGGCTATCATAAGGGGCATGATATAATCACTGAATTGTCAGTCATAAGTATGGGTCAATTAGGTAGGTAAAATTATCATATTTATGTGGAAAACCAGGTACACTTTTAAGTACAGTATTTTTCTAGTTTTATAATGACATCATAGTGTGTATTTCTGAGCTACATAGTGTGTAATAATAAGGGGTTGCTGGCATTTAGAATAAGCTATTTGTTAGTAGTATTCTAAAATAACAGATAAATATTAACATGGAAAGTAAGAAATACTTTATGTAGACATGAAGAAGTAAAACATTACAGGAGGCTCTAATGGAAAATATGCTGTGCTACTCTATGGGACTTTGTAAATTACTTATTGCATGCTAGACTATAAAAAGCTGTTAAATGTTAAGAGGAGATGACAAACTAGAAAATACTTAAAAGGGAACTTCCAAAGAGGCTTAGGTGATCTAAAAGTTATAAATATTGAATTTACTTTTAATACCAATTCAACATAGTTTTACAAACTGCCAAAAAAACATCTCAATGGCCTTAAAGTGAGGCATTAAATCTGTCCAGCATTAAACATAAATCCTTTACTATCACTGTACACATCTTGTTTCATTAGAAATCAATGTTGACTTACTAGGATGAGTGATACCTCAAGTTCTCTAGAGGTACTTGCTATAGGAGATGTAATGTAAGTACAGACAGGCAGGGGGCAGCACATACGGGGCCTCAGGCTGGGGAGTGCCCTGTCAGTGAAAATGGCCACCCTCAGTGTAGCTCCCCACTCTGACACACACATCAAAATACTTCCGGTTTATACCATTCAGGTTAGTGCCAGGAATATCACACCCTTTCTCTCTCTGCTTCCCTTTACTGTCTGCAACATTCTTTCTGACCACAGAAGAGTAACGAGCTCACACTGGCTGCTTTACTGACGTTGGCTACAGAAAAGAGAAGCACATTGTTCGACGCACTCCACGTAATCCATGTAGTAATTTCAGCCTGATGGGTGTGTCGTTCATTGTCTTTAAATTTTTTTCTTTGCTTTGTATGAGTGAAGGCAAAGATTTGGAAGATTAGATACAATACTTGACTGAGCTTTCTCAAGCATAACTGAATGCTTTTAAGAGGAAAATCCTACCATAAGCCAGCCAGCGCACCAGCACAGAAGAATCTCACTGGGTTCTCTTGGGCCACATTGTCCATACAGTACACATGCACAAAAAACATGTTAACTTCTCCAAGCCAATTATCTAAGTGTTATTCAGATAAATGACTAAGATGCATTTTAAAAATGAAATAAAATCAACCTGAGATAACTTATAAACAAATTTTTCCAGAGTCATTTTATTAACTTTAATTGTCCTAAATTTAATTGTACCTTCAGATGTGCAGTTAACCAGTTGATGCTATGGCTTTTCTAGAAACATCAATTTCAGTATCTCAAGGCGTAGATACTATAGACCCAGGTAAAAGGAAAATAAAAATGCCACATCCCGGAGGAGGAGTTGATGTTTAGAAAAACAGGAGTTTTCTGGTTTCCTTTCTGATCTGATACCCTGCAGAGCAGCTAGTTCTTAAAAAATGAACAGCCAAGGTTTATGAGATCTTAGAGCAGTGAGACATTTTCTTAGTGCTTGTGGTCCAGACTAGGAATCACTAGGCCCACTTGGAATGGTGTGTGTTCTGTGTGAGCAGTCTGTGATATCTGGACAAGGATAAGGGACAGAATGAGTCCAGAGAAGGCCTTCCCAGTGAGGGCACGTAGGTTTCCTATGGACAGGAGGGCATCAGTGAGGGATGAGGGGGCTTGGTTACGTGACCTATCTCCTTGTGGACCTAGTCAGAAGAGATGGTGGTAGATTACTTCTTTAGAGGGTGACCCCTTGCCTGGACTCTCGATGATGTGAGATGAGAGCGTCCATGTGCTATTCAACTAAACATGAGTAGGCACAAGATCTCTGTCACTTGCAATCAGACAACAAAGATAGCTACTACTAGAGCCACAGTGGTATCAGCCTTGGTCTGGTACTAATCACCACCAAGATGTAGCTGCTACAGAAATAGACATGCATCCACTTGGCATGGGCTGTGATTACACACAGAATTAAAAAAAAAGTAGAGTGAAAGATCCTCCATAGGAAGCCCACTCCACATGCGGCTCAGCTCTGCTGAGCTAAAAGAGGGAAGAGGCTTTGGATTGCAAGCAATATCTGAGATAACAATAGTACATGATTCAACTGGACATGAACAGAAAGTCTGTATATTCAGCTGAAAGTAGCTAGAAAATGACTGCACTGAGCTCACTGGACAGGACTGAATTTAGCTCTGCTGCTATTTTCAAAGCAAAGCTATGGAAAATAATGTGAATTTGTACATGCTGATGTTGACTTCCAGGTCAACCCCTCTCCGTGCCCTGCTTGCTTGGTCCTATGACAGATCCTTCAGTCATGTTCTTTTACTTATATGTGTGCTACAAATAAGAAAGCAAATGAGCACCTGACTGGTTGCTTCCAGAATGAACTGTGTTTGTTACAGTTTCCTAGATGAGTAGAGGTGGAAGGCTGATTGTGGCAGTTCAGATAAATTTGGAGCTTGCTTTTCTACTTCAGATGTTTTAAACTTCTGAATATTAAATTAGGGGCAGATGACATTTTGAAAGATCTATTCTTCAAAGGATTGTTATTGTTGAGATACTCAGGGCGGAGTGACGAACAGAGGGAGCACCCGGGTCCCCGCCTCACCTTTGGGTTGCTTCTAGAGAACCTCACTGCTCTCCCCACATCTGTGCACCTCACGTTTGTCTCCCATCGCAGACCCCAATTGTGCACATGCTCAGACTGACACCCTCATTCTAAGTGCGCAGCTCAGCTTTGATTTTTTAACTCTCCTCCAGAACACAGCATCAGGAGCTTTGTTACTTGGCTTCACAAGCTGACATCATGAGGAGAAGGCAGCCTCCGTAGTACCCCTAAGCAGCCTGAGTTGCTCCAGGAGTACCAGGAAGAGGCTTGCAGAGCATCTCCAAGGAGCCCGTATTTTTAGGTCCAGGAACATTTAATCTCTCAGTTATTGTTTTAACTATTATGACTCCAGATCCCTACTTCTATCCCAGCATTCCAGAGCCCAGTAAGTTTTCAAAGAGCCCGTTCCTGAACCTGGAGAAGTAGCTCCCACCCTTTTGTCCATCAGTCACTCATATCCACAGAACCTTCATTTGTCTCGGCCAAAATATTTATCAGCATCTAACATTATCATATTTACTTGTTCTTGTGTTTATTATGCATCTTCTGTTTTGCTTTTCAAACTCTGCAAGAAGGTAATGTGTGATCCTAAGATAATCACACTGCGGGCCAGTGGGATGGCTCAGTGGGTGCCACATGTTGCAACAGCTCCGCCCCTAGATGCGCTTGCTATATGGCACCCATACAAAGCCCTGCCCCAAATGTCTGGCTACAGACTCACTGACCGATACACCAGGGATTCACTTCACATTTGTACTTGGACATCTCTCAGCTACTACAAATACAGTCCTAAATAATTGAGTTCTTGATTGTCATTTCATTCTGTTTAATCATAAGTGAAAGGCAACACTATCTTTCTGGGAGGCCACTTTACTGCTGAGGAAACATGGCTATTCTGAGTTTTACAAAAGAGGCATCCAATTGCATTCTAAGGCTGGATGTGGGGACTCTTGTAAGAGAAAGGTAGAGGGAAGGAGGCCTCTCCCCCAAGTGGCTGGGAGGAAGCATGACATGGCATTAGGAACATGACAGGAGACAGTGTAGGGCCTGAACTAAAAGACCCAGCCTTTGATTATCAGAAGGACCAAAGGTTGGATTCCACTTCTGTCACTACTGATTGTGTGAGCTTCCCAAGTTATGAGTGGTCTTTCTAAGCCTCTGTGTCTCCATTTAGGAAGAGGGGATGGTGCAGTAGCTACTGACTCCCAGAATGTATTCTGGTTGTGAGTACTGATAACTATACATTTGATAATGAGTCTGATGGTGAGTATATAGATTGTGATCTGCAATCTACGTTACTTACTACGGAGTTCATATAAAGGGCCCAGAGAAGAAGATACCAGTAATCATCCACTTGCAGCTGTAACGAATCAATGAGACAATGTGTGTGGATGTTGGGAATGAGAATCTAGGAGAGTTAAAAAAAAAAAAAACACTGGGACAGTTGCTGGCATCATCATCACAGACACTACTGTGTCCTCAGCCTCAGGATCCTAAAGCTGCTCCACGAGGGCAGGATGCTTTGGTTCTGATTCAAGTGGCAACCCCTGTAGAACTGTTAAGCAGGGAACTCAGAGAAACAGAACTGGTTTAGACACCCGTCGGGCTTGCAGTCTCTGGGTGGACTACCCCCATGAGAGTGGAGAGCTGGGAAATGAGGGAGGCTACTGCAATCACTCAGGAATAGGGAGGGCTGAGGATTATTAGGTGGTTATGGAACTTGAAAGGATATTCTAAAAAAAAAAAAAAACTTCAAAGGAAAAATGAGGGATAGAACTAAAACTGAAAGGTGATTTCTGTGAAGATCAAAGACAAACAGCTAAAGAGTTGGAAAGAAAAAACCAGATAAGCGAGAGCCATGTCTTACAAAGGAATCTGGCTGTGATGGAAAGAAGCAAATACATACTGTAGGTAGATGGGGCTACACTGTGTCTGGGCTGTCCACCGTGTCCTGGGCTGACTGGTCCTGCTGTGGCAGGCCTGGGCTGTGACGACTCGGGGTCAGGCTCAGGCTCTCTTCTGGTCTCTCCGCCTGTAAAGACTGCCTGTTCACTGAGAAGACCATGTCCTGAATTGATCTGGACATGTGCTGTGGTGTGTTTCTTTATTCTCGTTTCTGCTTGAATGTTGAAGTTCAAATTATGGATTTTATTCCTTCTGAATGGACAGCTCAGTCTTCTAGTCACTTATAACTAGTTCTGTGGTGTCATTTTTGGGTCTGCCTTTTATCTCTCACCATATCTGTCCTATATACCTCACACAAGTTCAGAACCTGGCTGTTTCTCCTGGCTCCAGCAGAGCCACCATGAGAAAAGCCACTATCATCTTGGATCTGACCGCTGCAAGAGACCCTTGCATAGTCACCTTCACTTCATCTACAGACTTCTCTCAAGAAGGTGACCCCTTAAGTCAGGGGTTGCTTTCTGCTTACAACCCTTTACTTCATTCTCAGCATTGACAAGGCCCACAAGGCTCTACAAACTCATGGTCCTGTTACTTTTCTGTACCCATTTCCTCACTAGGTTCTTGCCAGGTTAAATTGCTGTGATTTTCACAGAATGAACACGCACAGTTTTCCTCTACTCCAGAGCCTTTGCATTTGTTCACTCTGCCCAGAACTTGTTTATAGAAGCATTTATCTAGGTCCTTTGGGTTGATGTTTAAGTTTCATCTGCCATAAATACCTTCCATAAATGCCCTCATAATATACCCATAAATACCTTTATAATAAAAACCTTTCAGGGCCTGGGGAGATAGTTCAGTAGAATAAGCACTTGTCTGGCAAGTGCAAGGTCCTGAGTTCAATCCCCAGTACTGAAATAAATAAATAAATAAATAAATAAATAAATAAATACCTTTCATAAATACTCCTTCCATAAATACCCCTTTGCTTAATGTCAGAATGCCCTTCCCCATCACTACGCATTTTGTGGCCTGCTTTCATTCTTTCTGGAATGTGGATTCCATTTCTTGTGTATTTACTTCTTATTAATTTACTGCCTATTTTAATTTACAAGGTGCAAGTTCTCTGAGGGCAGAGACATTGCATTACAGCTATGTCCTCAACCTCTGGAATAGTATCTGACAGTGACGTATTGAAGAAACATGTTATTTTATTTTGAGAAATATGGTTATTATATTTTGCGCAAGAAGATAATGAAAGAGCTGCACAGAGGGAAAATTGAAAACATTAATGATGGCCAAAAAAACCTTCAGTGAATCAAAGGAGATGGAATTAAAAACCTTAAAAATATGCACGTATCGAGACTTCTGAGGAGGGATGTGTTGCTTTGCAATGAAGTATAATTTGTCAGCCTCTCTCATTGACGAGATCCCAGACAGTAGGTAGCTTGTCATGCCTCCCATTAACTAGCCTGTGGGTTCATCTGTCAGTTTAAACTATTGCAGGTGCACCGGCAGTGGCTGTAATGACAGGTCGTGTTGTTCGAAGGACATACCATTGCGGTGGGGTGTGGTTTTTGCTAACATGCCTTGAAAACATAAAGATCACCAGGTGACTAGTGAGAGTAAAATATAGAGGTGACAAGTACCACTGCCTCCAGACTGCAGGAAGCGGATCGGCTCTATCACCATGCCTTCACCTATGGCTAGGTCCATAGATTTTTGGCCTTTGCTATTTTCTCTGTAAAATGGGAAGATCACTCTTCAATGTCATATCCCCTATCTAATGTCCCAAGTTTTAGCACTGTTTAGATTTTTAGGAAGGTGACATACTGTACATACCACCTGTCACACAGCATCACCATGGCATCTAATAGGACACACGAACACATCCATGGAAAAGACATGGCTACTCATATATCTCATCACCTTATGTTTGGTTTGCCATGGGAAGTTCAGGTCAAGCAAGTTTCACATTCAAATGAATAAAAAATCTTAGACCTTAACATACTGTTGGGTAAATGCATTTAAACATTTAACACTTTTATGAAAATGTAAAGGATTTCATTTTATTTAAGATGTTAAATACTACTACCCCACTATGATTAGGCCGAGGGAAATTGTCCTTTCTCTCAATTCTTCCCTTCCACTCTTTCTTCTCGGGAGACCCCAGCCCTGAGAGGCCAGCATCAAGGAGAGAGCTAAGTCTGGAACAAGCAAAGGAGTCACCTAAAAGGGGCCAGGTAATTGCACACGGAGGGGGAGCCCACATGAGTGCAGAGGGTGGTTTTGGTGGGAAGCCCCAGCAAAATCTTGTCATATCCTCTGGCTGCACTAGCTCCCAAATAAGTTTCATACAAAGTATGAGCTGCTTTTACAAGAGCTGTGCCAGTAGAGCTCTTTACAGGCCAGCGACATCTTCCCACATCTCCTCTCTAGCTCCTTCAACCTATCCATCCCAGGTCTGCTTCCAATAGGTCAGCCTGCAACAGAAGCTCCTTAGGGGTGGGCAGGAGCTTGTTTAGGGTCCTGGGTCATCCACATATGTTGTAAAGCAGCCTTAAAGGCTCAGATACAGAGACTTTTCATTAAAAAAAAAGAGATGCACAGCTCTTTCCTGCAGTATAGCTTTTTAAAGCACAGACAACCAGAGCAAAAGAAAGGGAAGGTCTTAGCATTAGGGAAAAGAGGCGTGGAAATGGCATTTGAGTCAAGAATGTATGATTTGTTCAACTGTCAACAGAGCACAAAGTGGCCTTTCAGGCTAACTACGCAGGGTCAGGCGATTGCCTCAGTACAGCTTATCTGCTAGAGTAATCACCACTTTATTTAGAGTTATGACAACTTCTCAGAGCTGTTATCTTTTAAAATTCTTTAACAGTAAAACTAGATGGGAAAAACCCCTGGAATAGAAAATGAAATTGTGATTGGCCATTCAATAAAACAAAGACATTCATGACAACTCATATACATCAAAGCCTATACAAACTGGCTTGTCTATAGATCAGCAGATAGATCTTTTCTAAGCACTGACACCATGCCTAGTCTCAATTGCTGTCTCAATGCATCCCGGGGGGCGGGGCTGGCACTCCAGGTCTGGGGATCAAACCCCGGCCCCTGCGCCTGCTTCCAGGCACTTTAATCCACTGATCTATTTGAACAGTCCTATTTTTGAATTTTAAAACAAGTAATTAAAAACAAAACTAACCTATAAGAGAATAAATGAAAAATTTTAAAGTTTATCCTACTAAAAATAAGTGATGCTAAAAATCTATCAGACAGGGTTTAATTAAATTATGATGGTAAATAAACCAAACCTTATTTATTTTCTGAACAATGAGAATATTTAAATGGATTATTTACTGTTTGAATATTAATGTTATCTTTCTAAGTCTGGGATCTCGCTATCTTTTTGCTTAAAGGCCTAGAAAAAGCCAATCCAAGTGCATGCAGCATAGTTTGAGGTTAATTTTTAAGAATGAGTTGAATGTTTCTAGCAAATAAGCACAACACAGAAGAATTTTCAATATAAAGTGTTTTAAATTGATACTCTTGTGTTCTCATGGCTGTTCTATAATTGGATATGTCACATATTTGGCTCACATGATGTAGAGGTTTCAGTCAAATTGGCTGGCACTGAGGCAAGGTGGCTGCAGAGTGACATCGCTGGCACAGCATGTGGTACCAGAGATTGAATTGGGACCTTGCACTTGCCAGTTAGGTGATTAGATGGTGCAGCTATCTCCCCAGCTCTGGACATGTTCATATAAGTGACCAGAAGATTTTTGATAAACTTTGCCACTCACAAGTTGAATATGACATTCCTTTTAAGACTTTTCCTGCTTAGGCAGAGCACAATGGCCTGGCTTGCTGTGCCAGCCCTGTCCCAGGGCATGCTGAGACAGCTATTGAGACTGGGTATGGTGGCATGCACCTGTAATCCGAGCACTTGGGAAGCTGAAAACAGGAGGATCCCTAAGAGTCTGATATACATAGTGAGGCCCTGTAGACCCTGTCAAAAAAAAAAAAAAAAAAAAAAGACTTTTTAACAGTATCATTAACATTCAGGCAAATTGGAAGCTGGAAATGTAGACTCATCCTGAGATCTTTCCTCTCCCTTGGTACCAGCTTCTAATAGGTCACTCAGCCTTGTCCATTCCACTTTAAAAGATCTTTCAGAACTTGGCCTCTCTAATGTTACAGAAAAGTGTTAATCCCCTGAGGTCAAGGAGGCATTTTTGACTTCCAGTTGTTTTATATTGATTGATTAGTTGAATGGCACACACACTCCCAAAATTGTTGTACAAATTTAAGGCAATCCCCATCAAACTGCCACCAACATACCTCACAGACCTGGAGAAATTGTTCCTAAAATGTATTTGGAAACAGAAAAGTCGTAGAATAGCAAAGGCAATCCTGGGCAACAAAGACAACGCAGGAGGCATTATAATTCCTGACTTGAAATTATACTACAAAGGTACTGGGATAAAATCAGCATGGTATTGACAACAAAGTAGACCTGAGGATCAATGGAATAGATTAGAAGATGCAGAAGCCTCTACAAACACACTCAGCCACCTTATCTTTGACAAAGGGGCCAAACATGCTTACTGGAAGAAAGATAGCCTGTTTTACAAATGGTGCTGGAAAAACTGGTTCTCTATATACTGAAACCTAAAACTTGACCCAGGTCTATCACCATGCACTAAGCTAAGTAAAAATGGATTACAGATTTAAACATTAAAACAGAAACACTAAATCTCCTGGGAGAGAAAGTAGGAGAAATTCTTGAAGACATAGGGGTAGGCAAAGAGTTCATGAACAAAAATCGAATCACATGGTTGAATGGCACAGGTTGGGCTCAAACTTTGTTTCTAAATTTTCATTTTTCTTAGTACATCTTTGCAGCATATAATCACAGGTAGTTAGTATATATACACAATATATCTTAACTCTTTTAAGTGTCCTCCATTCCCAACTCTGCCCTCTATCTCTTGGTCCCCTTCCCAATTGCAAAAGCTCTTCTTTTTTCCTATTATCTATCTTTAGATGTATTTAAACTCAACATTGACAACACTAGCAACACTTGCCACAGACCTTTTTTTTCCAAACAAATCTACAAACATCTACCATATAAAACACAGACATGAAGAGCCTGTTCCACTGTTTGGGCAGCCTCAAAGAATGGTCATCACTAACAGAGCATCTTATCTTTTTGGCTGGGGATCTGCCCACTGCAGTCCACCTATTGCCTGAGTCAGTTTTGGTTTCCTGCCCACATATCAGCTTCCTGGGGAAGCATGTGAATCCCAGAACATGGAAATAACTGCCTAGATTCTGTGCCTGCCAGGTGGCTTACTAACCTTACATTATAGTAAGACCCATGAGCCTTTTCATTTCTTTACTTTTAAAATGGAAAACAAATAATGATGCCTATTTTGGGACAGCATTGAACCAACTCTCTCCAGGATCAGCTGTAGGGAATAATAGACATGATTGCTACTTACTGACTTTACATAACATATGGAAAAGATCTGTATAATTGCAAAATTTGAAATATCTGATTTTCCCAGTAAAAGAAGAGGAAATATTTTGCCCTTTACATTCTGAAAGATGCTAAGCCCACTCTGTCAGATGATAGGGTGGGTCTGTAATTTCTGCCATGAAGAAATCAGTAAGAACATTCTTTGGCAAATTTTGAAATGGCACAGGATTTCCTGGTACCTTGAACACTTTACATTACCAGGCTTGAGACAGGCCTGAGATAATGGACAACTCACATAATGAGAGTCATAAATTCTATCATAGAGCAGAAAACCTATGTATCACCGAGGAGATGTTCTATGATAGGGTTTCTAGAGCTAAAAACACAATGCATGACTCTTTGGCCAGTGTATGTTTCAAGTGTCCAGAAATATCTATTTCCTTATGATCAATATAACACAGAAAAGACAAGTCTACAGAGAGACAGCAACCCCATGGAAACACTAGTTTCACCAGCTTTGTGCTTGAATTTTTGCTAGACCAACTTAATTGTGCCACATAAAAAGTTTTCTGCAAAACTTACCCATGTAAAAAATATCATTGCCACTATTATTTTATAACCATGACTCCACAGTACTCTGGGAGAAACTCCAGTGTTCTTAGCACGGTCCTCAAGGCCCTCCACACTGAAGCACAGCCTTCTGCTTTGAACTGGTCTATCACTAAGGCACAGCTGTCCACTGGCCTCAGGGACTTCAACCCTATCACTTTGCCAGACTTTTCCCTGGCATATAACTCCATTCTACATTCTTCAAGATCTACCTGGCTAATTTCATTACTTCTTCTTCCCTTACCCTGCCCACAAATATCCTCCTGTGATGCTTTCTCTACTTTTCCTCTCTGGACTACTTGTACTCTTTGCGGAAACTATTGTCAGAGGGGTTGATAACTTATTACATAATTATAGCCAAGTAACTATAAGGCCCTCTTCACCAGGTCAACAACAGGTATTATTCATCAGACTATCCTTCTTATCTTGCTGGTACCTGGCATATGCTATACAATCAAAAGCACATGGTGGCTGAATGAGTGATCAAATAAATATCATGCCTTTAATTTTAATTAACATTTTAATTAATTTAGCTGATAAAGTTACATTCATCAGCTTTGTTGGATTAGTTACTTTGATCAGCTTTTCATTCATGGGATAGAATACCTGACATATACACCTTAAGAGAAAAGGATTATTCTGCTTATGGGTTGAGCAGTTTCAGTTTACAGTTGGTTGGCTCTAAAGTGGAAACAGAAGGACACAGTATATAGGAAGGCTGCTTACCTCACAGCAGTTAGGAATCAGTGACAAAGAAAGGGTTTGAGAAGAGATGTATCCTCCTTGCTCTAGTGACCTACTTCCTAGAGGAAGGCATATCCCACCTCCTAAAAGGCCACTTAATTGTGAACTCAAATGGACTGATCTACTGATGTGGTCCTGGCCATCAGGAACAACTGCCTTCCAAAGCCCCACCTCCTCCCTGTTAACACTTCAGGATTCTGGGTGACAGACTAGAGCTAAACCATGATAGGTAACAAAAACAATATATAGTGACATAATAACATTTACAGTTTGTTAAATTGAGATTGTGGGATCATAGGTAATTCTCTTTATAATATTTAAGGTTTTCTTCATTTCTCAAACTTTATAGCACTAATCACTGACAATAAGTGAGAGACTGAAGAAAATAGTGAATTTAAAGCACTTTGGACAATCAAATGAATGGTAAGTATCAGTATTAATTAGGCTTTGCTAATGTAAGGGTAAAACTTGGCATCTCCTATGTGAAGGTAAAAATTAGTAACATAAGTTATGTATGGAATTTTCTAAAATGTGATGTAGGTTTTGTTAATTTATTCTGTTCTAATTCATTACTTTAAGTGCCTCAAGCATTTCACAACTATAAGTCTTGCTCATCTTGCTAAAAGAAAATCTTTAGTATTATATGCTGACGCAAAAATGTGACATTATGATTCCATCTTTCAGTTAAAAGACCTTGGGCCCAGAAATAATTCCCTTCGAAAGATATCCAATTTTCATTTAAAGAAACAAAAAGGACTTCAGTAACTGACATTTAGAATTTAATTGTCAAAAACAGAATTCCACAAAACTAGGTGCAGTTCTCATCCCAGGCACACACATTTACATATAAGGCAACACAGCCTGCTTAGAAAAATAAAAAATACCGGCTCATAAGCATGAAAGAAACTGGCCTACAGACACCACCCTTTTGTCAGCTATTTCCACATTCAGACATATTGCCTTGTGGGCAATCACAATGACCAGAAAAAGGCAGGCGAGCAGGACTAAGTGTTTCTGAGAAACTGAGCTCTACTAATTTGTCTCTGTGTTGCAGTTAAGATCTGACAAGGGCAGGAGGCTGAGGCCTACTAGAATGAGAAGGGCACAGTTTCTAACAATCTTTAGTGTAAGGAAAACACAAATTATCCTGAAAGTACTCTGCACAAAAAAATGTAGGCAATCACTACTGATTAATACACTGGTTAAATAACAACCTGTGGCACGTTCCCTAGGGCTCAGTAGGCCTAAGCAGGAGGACTTAGTAAGTACGTGGGTGACTGACCAGTTGTCCATCTCATATCACTCTCTATCCTTCTTCCATGCCCCTGATGTTTGTCACTGGGGTGTTTTTATCATTGCTCTGAATGTTCTTTGGAAAACTCATAGGTTGACATCTTAAGTCCCCCAAAGTAGTGGCATTAAGAAATGGGGTCTTTGAGAAGCAATTAGGTCACCAGGGCATAGTCCTCACAAATGAAATTAATGTCCTTACAGTACAGATACCTCCCCCAACCCTTCTGCCCATCATTCTATGTGAGATGAAAGCACAAAGTGTGGTCCACAATACAGAAAGTGGATTCTCCCCAGATATGCCACCTGTCAGGGTCTCATTTTCGACTTCCACCCTCCAGGGCTGTGAAAAATAAATGTTTGTGGCTTATGAAATGTTATATTTATGGTGTTTTTAAAAAGCAGCCTGAATAGACAAAAACACAGGTTCTGTGACATGTCTCTAAGGCCATCTTGTAATCATGGGTCTGGTTCAGTCTTTCCATTCATTTTGCACTCAGGAGTCAGTCCCAGTTAGTGCCTATCCTACAGCCAGCTGAATGTCAGGCTTAGGAAAATCACTTCTAGCTGTGACTATCCCTTGGGTTTTATCACAAGATTTTATTAATCTGGGATTATATGCTTCCAACTATCACTGGAACAGAAGCATAATTTACTGAAGATTATACTTCTAGAGTCTACATGCCCATATGTAAACTCTCTCCCTGCAGAACAATGGGTTCATTGGATTCTCTTTAAGAGGGGCTCCTTTGTGTTTCAACTGCTGGGGATTTTCTCATCTTCCCAAAGAAGTGAAGGTACCAGTACAGCGTCACTGACAACAGCTCCCTGTGAGACTGAAGCTGGCTGTGGACTGCTTGAAGAGCCCTCATGCATTGGCTCAAATATTCTTTACAACAACTTTGAGTTCAGTAGACTCACTAATAGACTCACTAACAACCAACTCAGTTGTTATTGGGCTGGGAAGCAGCCCTGCTGGCTGGGATGCTGATGGTCAGAGCAGGGCTCTCAGGCCCTGGGCCAACTGCCTTCACTATCAGCTTTGAGAGAAGGGTAGCACCTAGGTTTGCTCTTGGCCTCACATTCACTGTCAGATGAGTATGTGCTAGAGGGGACCAAAGGACCAAGCAACAGGAAAGACAGGGCAGAGGGACTCCATAATTTTAACCACACACTATACATTTTTTATGTTTTAAATCCCTGGGTTAAGAGTTTAAGAACAGGACCTTTACGCCAGCTACTTCATATACGTCACATCATCTGTCTATGCACCCTGTATCCAGGTCACTTTATCTACCTTAATCCATCTTCTCAGGGAGAGTTGGGGTGGAGAAAATGAAAGGAAGTGGTTAGTTTCCTCTGTCCACCACAAGGAGTTGGCTGAACACAACAGAAATGCATTTTCTCACTGCTCTGGAGGCTAGAAATCTAAGGTCCAGTGGATAGTGAAACTGCTCTCTTCTGGAGAGTTTGAGACAGGATCCTGGTAATCTTTGTGTTCTTTACTTTGTACACAAATCTTCCACTCTCTGCCTCTGCCTTTCTATGACAATCTCTTCTCTGTGTCTCATCTTCTTATAAAGACACTAGTCATGAATTTCAGCCACCCTAATCCAGCACGACTTGATCTTAATTTGATCACAGCTTCAGAGGCCCTTTTTTCAAGTAAGGCAATTTCCACAGGTGCTAGGGATTTGGACACCACTCTGTCTTTGTCAGGAGATCTAATTCAATCCATTAGCAAAAATGAAATAAAATTTTTCTTTTTTTTTTTCTGTTTTTCTCCGAAATAATGCAATCTGACTCCTGGAAACTCTAAAATATAATTCTGAGCCAGGGAGATAGCTCAGCAGTCTGAAGGTCTGCCTGGAAAGCGCAAAGACCCGGGTTTGATCCCCAGTACTGCATGGCATGCTGGGCCTACCCCAGGCCCATGGAGCTGGCCACTGAAACAGGGCATGATGGCATACACCTATAATCCCAGCACTGGGGAGGCTGAAACAAGAGGATCACTATGAGTTCGAGCTGCGTAGCAAGACCCTGTACCAAATACATAAATTAAACTAATAATAATAATAATTCTATAAGTAAATAGTGTGCTAGGGCTTCTTTGGGCCTGATTTCAGATGGAATAGCTCATGAGAGCCAGGGACTTGTGGCTTGTTCTAAGAAACATGATGAGTTAAAAATGGTGAGCCATGAATCTGTACAAAGGAAGAGAAGGGCATTCTCTTCATAAATATTAGTGATACGGCTGACATTGCCATTCAAACTATACATGCCTCCCAATAAAGTTATTTAATGGGAACAGAGACTGGGAACCAAAAGAATGGCTGGGACCCTGCCTTTCACCCCACCCACCCACATTATCAACATCAAGAGCACATATCCGAGTCATCATGTTTCCTGTCACCATCCGCTGAAGCACACATTCAATATTTTAGTTTTCTATGCATCAATAAATGAAGTATAATTCTGTGTGGATCTGACCTTTTCAATATTCCATAGTATGATGATGGGGCACCATGTTTCCTCCCCTGTTTATAATTTTAGTAACCTGGATGGCAGAAGTAAGCCAGCCAGCCAATAAAAATGAAGAACATCCAGAGAACAAAATCATAAAGCAAGCATAGACCTTCAGAGACTATGCTAAGGGATTATAATTTTGATATCTCACTATTTTTTTCTTCCCAGAGCACACAGCCATAAATTGAAAAGAGAAAAGAGAGACAAAATCTAATATTGACCAGAACAAAATAGCTGTAGTCTTCTTCAGTTAATGTTATTACTTAGTTCCCCAGTGGTCTTGCCCTCTGCTTGCTTTTGTCTTCAATGGTTTTGTACTAGAAACAGTTTTTCACAGTCAGATTTAGTACAAACTATAATATAAAGTTATGTTACCCTACAGTATAACCAATGGTTTTGGAAATTGGACTGAAGTCCCATGAACTCCTGAGCTGAGTCACTGTGGCTCCATATGACCTACTGTTCCTTATTTAGGCAGGGATGAAATATTGGACTGAGCTAAGCTCAGCTCCCTTGGTGACACTTAGACCCATGTCAGGCTCACTAATAAGTTACTCACTGTACAGGTCACCAAGTAGCAATCAACAACCCCCAAGTCTAGACAGAGAAGTCTTCTTCCTGACAAACAGAAGGAGATGCAGGTACTGTTTTGGCATTCAAGGGTGAAAGTGAAGCAAATGGTGTGTAAATCAGTGAACAGTAGGCGAGAGCATCTAAGGAGGGAGTGGAGATCAGCAACAGGAAAGAAAGGAGGAAAGGATTAGGATGTAGTGCTAGAGGAACACAATCTTGAGACTAAGTTCTTATAGCTGCAAAAGTTCTAAAGTATCACATAATATAATAAAATACCCTAGGAGATAACTGAAGAACTTGGTTATCGACTTAGTGGAATGACTGCCAAAGGGTGGTCTTGGCATATTGTAGTTTTAGAGTTTTATTTTTAACTCTATTATCTCACACATATATACATGAATTGCTTTGCAAAATTTTGAAGTACTGTGCAGATGTCCCTTGACTTAGGACAGGTTAAGTTCTGATAAATCCATTTTAAGTCAAAATTGCATTGTTGAAAGTACATTTAGTATTACTAACCTAGGGATATCACAATTTAGATTAGTTTACCTGTAGTGTGCTCAGAACACACAGATGAGACTAATTTAGACACAAGTACTCAACACAAAGACTGCTTCATAATACAATGTTGCCTATCTCATGTACACACAAAGCTGTTTTGTAGACATGTTGCAACTCAAAAGCACAAAGCACAATATCCAAAAACACTGATAACAGAGCACATGGTCAACCAGAGCACATTTCTACTGGTAGCTATTAAAGAACTTATTCCAAGATTGACTGCATTTCATTAATTCTGAGATTCACATACATTTTTCAAGTTTTAGTTTCCTCAATATCAGGTTATATCATGCAATCAATGGCATCTTACAATTGCTTGGTTGGATTTTTCCCATGTAGAGGCATACACAAACAGCACACAATTAGTGAATTCTTGGATCTGATGAATTAAAGGATGTTTCTAAAGTCAAGGCCACTTTCTCCTGTCTCAGTTGGTGTAGAAATAGAAGAGCTGGTCTTCCAGCAACCATGTGGAGCTAGTGTCTACTGGGATAAAGAATCTGGAAGGAAGGGGGCAGCAACAGGAGCCACTTGTGAATTCACCTCTTGTCAGTCATTGTATTTTCCCCAGACATTGCTACTAATAATCTCTGGCTGTCATATACCTATAAGTGTCTTTGGTCATCTCAGGAGGACAAATCTAGTCTAGAAGGTGTACAGGGCTTTTTATTGCTCCACAGTATAAACAGTTCTTATTTTTTTATTTTTTGCAATAGTTGTTTTATTGAGGGGCTCATGACCGACAACTTCCCCAAACCAGCCTTCCCTCCTCTACAAAAGCAACAGATGAAATGGTTAGTGGAGGGGGGCTGACTCACTCTGCCAAGGGAGCAGGGGCACCAGGGCTTCAACGCCAAGGCACAGGGGCAGACTGCTGTCAAAGTCCTGCATCCATTTCCTGTCCAGGAAAATTCCTCTAAGGGAAATTGAGGCCCGAGGTCAGGGGAGGCTAGGGGTAGAAGAGGGAGCATCCAATAGACTTCTGCAGCCAAGCAAGCCCGATGAGGGCCCTCAGGATTGGCCACTCAACTGCTCCCCAAGCCTAGAGGCACAAACACTCACTCGCACCCACCCCAGACACAAGGGACAAAGAGAGCCCTGGACCCACCCCCATGCCCGGACCCCCAGATCCCCTAATGTCTTCGTGATGATGCCCAGTGGGCGGGTCCATGGTGGGTGGGGCTGGGCAGGGGGTGGGCCCTTGGTGTCACTATGATTGGCTTTGCAGGCACCTATCCAATAATTGTAGGTGGCCTTTGCAGGCACCTATCCAATCATTGTAGACGTTCACGGATTCTGACAAATAAGTGACAGGCTTCTGGAATTCCTCTAGGCACACAGTACAGGAAATGACTCCAGTGTTTCGGGCACGGTCCATTTTTACATCGCAGGACTTCTCATGGTTACAGAATGGGCAGTAAACCGGGTCTCTAGGGTGCCTGTCATCATCTTCTTTGGGGGGCGGCTTCCTTTTCGACTTCTGGCACCCCATAGCTCTGAGTAGATGAATCTGTACTCACTTTCCCTCGCAGCAAAGCCCAAACAGTTGTTAGATTAACATGTTTTTCAAGAATGGAGTCATGTATCTGTTATCTTTCAGTCTTGAGAAGTTAGCACAATACAGGTGAAGGAACTCAATAATTTTTTTTTTTCCGGAACCGTGGATTGAACTCACAGCCTTCTGCTTACCAGGGAAGCGCTTATTCCACTGAGCCATCTCCCTGGTCCCTCAATAAAATTTTTAAGTTGAAACTCAAGCCCCCATTTTTTTTTCATATAAAGATTTGTTCCCTACAATCTCCAAAGAAGCAGATGATATATACCCTCCCCAAACTGTGATAGTTGTAGATCACTTATCAACTATGGTCACATAAAGTGCCATATCTGAATGTCCAGTACTAGATCCTGGTGGTGTCTCCATGGAAACACAGAGAGGAGCTCTTATATCCGTACACAAAAAAACAAATGCATTCCGCAGGATAATAACATGATGCAGCATTTACAGAAAGGATAATAATCTATGCTATAAAACATGCAATTTAATAACACTGTCTGATAAAAAAGCAAAGGCAACTGCAATGTTTGTAATTTACTTCTAGTACTGTAGGTGTCTGAGTTCACAGGAAATGGTGCTAAGCAGCAGGAATTAATCTTTTCATCTCCCTGTCAACCCATTATATGCTCTCTTGCTGCTTACTATGCCATTTTGTCTTTTTTCCTCATTATATTTTCCAACTTATATGTCCTGACCTACCATTCTTGTTGCTTGTTCCCTTGCATTGTGACCTGTATTCTACAATATTCACAAGAATATCCTCAAGGAATTACAAAAGGCTTCTAAAAATAAAGACATAAAATATTTTATAGTTCTTACAGAGCCTTTTTGTGAAGTTTGTACTTTACATGTATTAAAAACACCTAAGAGAGCACCCATAAAAGTAAATTTGAAAATGCATTTGAAATGTAAATACTGTTTGTGCTGGTCACATAATATTGCTTCTGGGCACAACAACAGTTAGCAAGAGCTCTGTTAAAGTCCTGAATTATCCTCTCCACAGTTTCTTGAATTATGTGACCTTTGAGAAACATTGTTAGTCCTAACTCAGTAGCAGTTGATAGTTACAATGACTGCAAAACAATTCTTGTTCTCCTGTAGACTGCAAAATCTTCTGAATCAGAAGCATTTGGGTCAGTAAAAACTGCTGGCTCAATTTTGTAGCTGTATCCAGTAGAACATCTGTCTTAATCACTTTCTTTCCATGCTGAGACAAAAATGGCCAACACTCGAAGTTAAAAGGGGCTGCACCCCATGGTTGTATGAGGTACATCTAGACAGAAACCACAACATTCTACCTCTGCCTTCCCCAAAACTTATTCATATGCCTTTATGGTAAAGTCATTTAGTTCACCTCCAAAAGTTGCCAAAGTCCTAACAATTTCAGTAGTGCTTAAAAGTCTAAGTCCAAAGTCTCCTTTGAGATTTAAGGCAAACTCTTAGCCAGGAGCTGCTGCAGAAATGATAAGAAAGTTAAAGCACTTCCAATATTTAGTGGCACAAGGCAGACATTAAAAACAAGGGGATATAAAGGAATAATAACAAAGCAAGTCTAAAATTCAGAAGAGCAGACGCTGAATCCTGTCCATCTGTAACATCTGAGGCAAGCTGTGACAAGATGTGAACTCCAAAGGGCAACTATCCCTATGGCATTTCCTGTGCTTATTGCTCTCATGGCTTCTCTCTTAGGCCTATAAATGCTCTTTTCTTGCAGTTTTTCTCAGAAGATCCTCATTCCTGGTTTCTTCAGACTTCTGGGGTCTGCTCTGCATAGTTGAATTACCACATACAGCTTCACACGCTAACCTCCCAGAGCACATTGCCTGCCCTCCACGCACATTGCCTGCCCTCCACGACTTTCTGACATGTGGGTAGAAGCTTTTCTGACCCCACATCTCTTGCATTCTACATGTATCTACAACTAGAGACATGTAGAGGATGTAAAGGTCTGCAGCCAGCGGGAGTGTTAGTCAGGCCCTCAGCTGTAGTGTGTCAAATGCCTGGATAACTGAAGAATCAGAATCCCGTTTTGAGAAACAAAATATCTAGGCAGCCACCATTCCAGAACATGGTGCTCTGTGGCTTTCTTCTCAAAGCACAGTCTTTCACTTTTGCACTTCTGTGGCTTCAAAGGGTGGACTACTGCTGCTTCTTGTGATGCCCTTAGACAATCTTTTATGTTCTCCTCTTCCTTCTCATCAATCAAGATCTCCTCAGCTCTCTCTCTTTGCAGTCCATAAATATAGGCTTTATTGGACCTTCCTTTCTTGTCACATTCACAACATTTAAATGCTGGTGCTGGGCTCCTTTCTCTTGATTCTTAGCATAAGCCTGGCTAAGAGACCCCAATGACTGTCATACCACTGCTTCAACATTAGACTGCCTTGAAATTTGTTTTTTAAGATTAATTAGTTTGCCCACATGTAATCTTAGTCTTAGGTAAAATCTCTGGACAGAAGCAAAATGTAGACAAACTTTTTGCTGAGTCATAGCACATCATCTGGAGTCCAATAGCCAATGAAGTTCTTCCTAGCAGCAAACTCTTGAGCTTGGTCTTCTCTGGAAGTATGTCTGTCAGGCTTCTGGTTTTCTGAACTCTGACTAGAATCTCCCATACTATATAACTTCCAGTGGTCTAGCTCTAATTTTTCTGAGGCAAGCTGTGACAAGATGTGTGATAGCCAGAATCTTTTTCTTTTTCTTTTTTAAATTTTATTGAGAAACAAATAGCAATGAATCAGTTTCAAAACTGGTTAATTTTGAAACAGTTTCAATAATTAATACATGGTACGTTATTATCTTCTTAGTGGTTACCCATAGTACAATATGCAGGCAGAATATCCTGTCCAAACACTATTAGTACAAATCTTTCTTTTCATTGAATTAAGCAAAAGTAGTATTTACCCTAATTATTCTGTATATACAAATACAAAGTGGTCTTTTCTTTGTATCCCCTTTTTTCGTTTACTCCTGTCAGAGATGGGTATTCCATTGGCATCCAAATACTAGGGGTGTATGAATTCAGCAAAATAATCCAACACAGTCCAGCAGTCCACAATAGTAGTGCGTTATCCACAGAAGTTGTCGACTTGAGCCTTTTACAGCTCAGCATGTTAATATGGCTTTACTTTATATATCTCATTTTTATACTTTTCTGCTGGATGGTTA
>NDGN011426098.1:0-17423 GCA_002564285.1 Tympanoctomys barrerae | reverse complement strand
CCCCCTGGTGGGCTGAGCTGGCCACACACACACACACACACACACACACACACACACACGTACACACACACACACACACGCACGCACAAATAGATAAAAAAAATTTTTAAAAAGATACAAAAGCAAACCCACACACTGATGCACATACCCAAGCTATGATGGTGGCTCCGATCATGGGTCATGCCTGCCATGAAGTGGTGATTGCACATCTGCCCCAGGGATGAGTCAAGAGTCTTCCACCCACCAAGATGCCCTGGAAAAAATGAATTTGAACATTAATTTTTTTATGGAGTGTTCTGATGAAAAATTAAATATTTTATTGGAAAGCTAGCACACGAAAAAATTCCCCAGATAACATAGCTTTAAAAACCAAAATATGGCCCTGCCCCAGGGCATGCTGAGCCGGCCACCTAGATTGGGCGTGGTGGTGCGCGCCTGTAATCAAAGCGCTGGGGAGACTGAATACAGGAGGATTTCTATGAGTTCTATCTGTGTAGCGGGACTCTGTAGACCCTGTACTAAATACAAAAAAATTAAATAGAAAAGCAAAATGTGGAAATAATTTATATAAAGCCACCTAAAATAATTCTATAATTTTCTCTTGTTTAGGAGATAGGAGGTCAATTATTTTTAAATGCCCAAAGTGTATGATAGATATTTTAAATTCACCTGCGTTTGGAAATTTGATCAAGGATACCTGACAGCATTGATACAAAATAACAAAAATAGTTTTCTCTTTGTAGTTTCATCTCATTTTGTGATAATTGCTTTCTTTTCAAGATAATCTCAGGAAAAATAAAGATGCCTTTATTGGACATTCCTACCCATCACATCTTAATCCTACTTTCATCATATCAGCACTATTGTCAATACCAGCCAACAATCATCAACATCATAAACAAACAAAACCTCATAGATGCTTATTATAACTAATATATCACAATGTCTAACACAGCCTTCAGAAAAAATAGCTATTTGATAAATGTGTCTAGGACTTAGATTCAAAAAATAAAAGCTACTCATATTGGCTCACAGTGTTTAAAAAAATGGATGTAACTCATTTCCTTATTCCATCTTGTACGGTACGTATTTGAAAAGAAAACACATGCAAGAATCCACAATGAGGCACAATCTTTCTAATTCCCAATGTCAAGAATCATTCACAGAGTTATAATTACAGACCAGCCTTGTTCTTATGGCAACATCATAACTTCAGGTTCTTCAGTCTCCTAACTACTTACAACTGAATGCTGTGATAAAATATACCTCAGAAATGGTGAGAATTCTTGGCTATCATCATTCCTACTCAAACACTTAAGAAATAAATAGAATTACCTTACAATGAAAATATTTTCTAACATGAATTGAGCATGAAACACAGCCTCCCCCAACACACACCTGATTAGAGAAGGAAGATTCTGAAGATTCTGCTTCTGGTGGATAAAGGACTTCCTCAGAACTAAGCACTTTAGACAGAGACTGAGTTCCTAATTTAAAACTGAAAGTAAAATTGTCTGTCTGATTTCTATCCCCAAAAGGAAAATTATTCTAATTGCTTCCTGTGGAAAAAAAGTGTAATACAAATTGCAGCATTTTCATCTTACAGCTGCACAAAAAGAGTTGTCTTGTTTGGTAAGTGAAGTGTGGCTCCCCATTGATTGGTATATATTAGTGTCTAACATTTAGGACTTGAAGATCACTACGTTTAGTGATGACAGAGATTTGAGAAAAATGATAAGATTATGTGATCTTTTTCTAAATTAAAAGTACATAATTTGAAAAATATAATTATGATAATTATATGAAAATAAACAGAAAAATAAGTCAAAGTCTTAGGTCAGGTGGAAACAGACTTATAAATTTTAATAGACTCAAGTAGACTCCATTAAGTGGGATAGAGCAACAGATGGCTATTCTTTGTGCCCTTATGCAGAAAAACACACACATGTACAATGTGCCTTTTATTCTGAAAATGCAAAATGCATACAAATCAATTTCATGATGAGTTGTCATATATTTAGCTCTAATAATTATCAGTCTATGGTCAGCATTCATTTGCATATCATGCTCATGGTTTTAGCAGATCCATGTCTGTCTTATCTCTTTTCCTCATAGATATTATATTTTGTAACTCCTTTTTTATCTGGCAGAGCAATAGCAGCAAATCTTATGACAAAATAAAGACATTGGAACCGGTGAGATAGCTCAGCAGACTAAGCACCTGCTTAGTCAAGCGCAGGGACCAAGGTTCAATCCCCAGCACCACATGCCCTTCCAGCCCCGCCCCTGGGTGCACTAAGCGGATCACCTAGATTGGGTGTGGTGGTGCATGCCTGTAAGCAAAGCACTTGGGAGGCTTAAAACAGGAGAATCACTAAGAGTCTGAGCTGCATAGTGAGATACTGTACCAAATACATAAATATAAATAACTACATAATGAAAACTAGGTTTAACTATTTTTAATTTCTATTTAGCAAACTAATTTCATAGCCAAAAGGAGGCTAAAGAAACCTGACAACTCACTGTAATGTAGTGCCCTAGGTGGGAGAATGGGACATAAAAGGGATCAGGTAAACAAGGTATCCCAGAACTCTGGGACGCTGGGGCATTGAACAGTTTTCCAGAAAACAGAAGGAAAAATACCCTTGTTAGTATTTACTTCATTGAGCGATGAACTACTTTCAAGCTGAAAAAAGACAACAATGTACATATTAGAAAACAAAAAGGAAACATTCGCTTCATACATGAATACATTTGTAAAACGCAGAATATACCTCAACAAATCAAATAGTGACTATTTCAGGGTATAAGTAGTAATTTTCCTTCAGAAGAAAACTCTTCAAATGCAATTTACAATAAACCATAGATAAGAATTAGAGAGATCATCACATCAAAATAGAAAGTACATTTGCTCTAATTCAGTATCCTTTCATTATAGAAGCAACCCAGCACACATAGTGAGTCTTAATACTCTGAACTTTATATCTTATTAACTTTATTATCTTTCAACTAAGATAATAAACATGAAGATTGGCTGCTAAGATCACTTACTTCCATTATCATTGTAAAGATTCTTTAGCACATTTAAGAAGATCACAAGCATTTTAAATAGGTAAGGGCTCTGGAATTAAGAATATGTTTGCCAATGATATGACCGTCTACAAAGAAAATAAAAATATTTTAATGACCACTTAATATAATTGAATTAGCTTTAACTTTTCAAATGTCATTGTGTTTCTAAAGGTTAAAAAATTAAATTTTTAAATATACCATTAAAAAATCACAATAGAAACACTAAGCATTGATTAACAATTCTAACAGAAATAGATCTATATGGAATTTACTGTATAATGATACAGAGATATATTTAAAATACCAACCAATTTGATATAACTTCTGAACATCATAAATATGTCGAGTAATCTTATAATATTTTAAAGACTTAGTTTGCTTCCAATTAATAGCCCAGACTTTGCTGTGGGACATCCAAAGTGTGATCCTAAGTGCACACTAAATTACAGAACCCAAGGGTAGGGAAATCACTGTGGAAGATGGAGAAAGGGCGGAGGTGTTGTGTGTTAGGTATTTTGACCTAGGTTAAAACTATGTTAAGACAAATTAAATGAATGCACAGAGAGACAAACTAAAAAGATAAAGCCATGCAAATAAAAGAAAAATATACAAGGCAGCATTGCAGACAAAGTAGGAAATGAAATCTTCTTCATTAGTTCATGCTAAGAAATGTTTATTTACTTACTTATTTTGTATTTTAGGGAAGGGTCTACAGGGTGTCCAGGGTCTCACTACAATATCAGACTCATAATGAGCCACCTGTTTTCAGCCTCCCAAGAGCTGGGATTCCAGGTGCGCACCACCATGCCTAGTCTCAATTGCCTGTCAGCTCACCCCAAGGGCGAGGGCAGCATGGCAAACCCAGGTATTGAACCCCCGGTCCCTATGCCTGCTTGCAGGAGCTTTAATCTGCTGAGCTATGTGGTCGGCCCTTAAGAAATGTTTATACCAATACAAAAACATGAAATTGGACATCTACGAAATACGCATTGCTCATACTGGCCCCACACCATGCCAGCCACTGAAACCAGGCGTGATGGTACACATCTGTAATCCCATAATGCAGGAGGCTGAGACAGAAGGATCACTACAAATCCAACCTGCATAGTGAGACCTGATACCAGACACATAAATATGTAAAGAGATAAATGATAAATAAATGATAAAAAAAGAAATATGCATTAATTGCAGAAGAATTAGAGACTTAGCACTGGTCAGTGGACTAAAGAGCCTGCTTCGGCAGAGCACAGCAGCCAGGTTTGATTCCCGCCTTGCTGTGCCGGCCCCGCCTCTGGGGTGTGCTGAGATAGAGTTTAAGGCTGGGTGTGGTGGCGCGCGACTGTAATTCCAGGGCTTGGGGCGCTGAAAACAGGAGAATCACTATGAGTCTGATCTATGTAATGAGACCCTGTACACCCTGTAAACCTTGTCCTAAATTCATTAAAAATAAAAAAAGAATTAGAGATTTAAACTTATACCCTTCTCCATAAAAAATAAATAAGCAAATATGTAGTTTGATCTTCCAGATAAGACTGAGTTCGATTCTCTGTACCAAAAAATAAAAATAAAAATATCAGAGCAATCCCATATAATTAAAATAGCAATTTACAGCCTTTGTTGAACTGATGAAAATAAGTCCTCCTAAACAAACACCCTGATAAAGCTCAGCACAGGGGCTATTTTGCCACAAATAATAGGTAAGCAAAGCTGACAAAGTGTGAAAAGATTATTAAAGAGAAACACAGTACAGTGAATCTTGTGTAATTGTTTAACCAAGAAATTACTTACACCAAGAAACACTCTGTTCAAAGAAACCCTGGTTTGTTTCTCATGCCTAGCGTGGACTCTCTCCACAGTTGTCAGGAAGGGGAATTTTATTGGCGATTTCCTCAGCATTCCTTTAGGAAAAAAAATTACTTCACTAAAACAAAGAGAAATTATGCTAAAAAATAATTTGACTGTAAAAGTGCATGTCTGTCCTTTATGTGGAGATACTTATTGCAGAAGAAAAGTTATAATGCTTTGCCAACACCTTGGTTTCCAGTCATGTGGGAACTGACACTGCAGCAACAGTTAGAAATTATTTTTGTCAGTTGAGAAGCGCCAGGGCCTTACCAAACAGGCTTCTTGACCACTAAGCCTCAGGCTGGCCATCATGGCTTTGCCTTTGAAGCCCTTCCTGTGTAGCCCTGCTGGAGGAGGTGCTGAGACCACAGGCGTTTTCTTGGTAACAAACAGGGAAGTGAGGGGCAAGGGGAAGCTTGCTATGAGCTGCTGCTAAAAGTGGATGTAGTTAGAGGTCTTTACAGGGCAACTGGCAAGAAAGGAAAGTGAAATATGTGTGTTTACAGCTAAGTGCAAATTTTATAATCTTGGCTTTTCTGTGAATCACAACAGATGAAGACAAGAGTACAGTCAAGAAAATGATAAAGATGATGCACACATTTAAAAGTATTTTATTTGTTGCACTAGCCTGTATTAACATTTATGGGCTCTGCCTGGATTTTAGTACATATTTAGAGCACACACTGATCAAATCTGGTATTCTGTTATCTTAGGGAATAAAGGTCATTCTGATGAGGTCTTGAACATAAACGAGAAATGTCTTAGTGAAAACTGAAAGGAATAACATCATTATTCATCTTTGCAGAGTTTGACTGCCTTGTGTTCATGGTCTGTGGCTTTGTGTTAGGCATAACTGAAGTGTGACAATCTAGGCTTCGATTCTGGGGGAAGGAAAAATGAGGCTGCACTGCTACCTTTGACAGCCTTGAATAACGTAAGAGTGGGAAAGAAATACTTAAGAATAGGATTTATAATTTTAATTTAAGGAACACAACATAAAAACATTGGAAAGTGATGGTCTGGCTAGGTGAAGATTAAAAATCAGTGTACAAGTGGTCTGGGTGATTGATCACTAAAAAGATGACCATGAATAAAAAAGAACCATGAGAGTGTGGCTTCCTCCACCTAGACGTTGCAGAATGTAACTGATTACCTGGAGGCCCAGGCAGGAACTGGCTGTACAAGTGGGGTTGCCACATACAGTATCCATTAGGACGATGACTGGTGGAATCATGAGACTATGGCTGCAGCCTGGCCCCAGAGCAGTAGAGCCACTGGTAGCACGTAATGCTCACCTGGGACAACTGTAGACCCCAGTGTGCACCATAAACCCAAGAGATCTGAAGAATGAATTGAGCTTAATAAAGTGATAGGAGTGAAGCTGCCTGACAGCTTGGGAGTCCTGACCTTCCAATGTCTCCAGGACATAGAATGTGGAGTGAATGATTATTCTTAAATCTTTAAGATTATTATCTGCACTCACTGTTTCCAACTTCTTTGAGGACTATCACCTTTTCTTTTGGCCTGTTTGTTTCTCCTGGAGGGAAATGCTAATGCCACCATTGTCGCACTGCTACGTATTTGAAGTGATAACTTATTTGGATTTCACAGGTTCATGGAATGATCTGGCTTGAGTTTTTCCCTCCCTGGACTCCATCATGGTATGGAGAAGTGGTGGAGATTTTAAGAAGTGATTAAATTGAGAAAAGGAATTAGTACCTCTTTCATGAAGTGAGTTCCCACTGTGTATTTTGTATTCACTTCCTTGTCTTTTTATTTTCTTACAATGAAACAGGAAGCTTTCATCAAACGCTGAGCAAATGCCAGTACCACATTATTGGATTTCTGGGTTTCAAGAATCATGAGCCTAAATAATCATCTTCCATTATAAATTTCCCCATGTTACAATATTTTTATAGTAATAGAAAATGGACTAAAACACCAACTTTGTCAGGAAAAGTGTGTTTCAGCCTCTTCATCTTTAAGGACTATAAAATGTTTAATTGCCTTCAAATTAGCCATAGTTTCACTGTCCATAACTTTTGGGTCACTTGTTATACAATTTTAACTACTTCATGCAACTATAATTTATATGTGTCCTTCATAAAATTAATCTTGAGTATTCATTTATTTTCTCTATTTGAATATAAAGAATAAATCTATATGATATAGGGGATCTCTATTTGAAAAGAGAAACATTAATGAAACTTTATTTATTTATTTATTTATACTGGAACTCAAACTCAGGAATAAGCACTATTTTTATTTGAAATGAATTATGGTGGAAACATTTCTGAAGCATTAAATTTCTAAAATGCAGTCCTATTTGTGAATAACTAGATATTTGACTCACACAAACATGTGTCACTTAAAATTATTTTTATTTTTAACAATTTGGTTTTTTTTCCATTGAAATGTCTTTTCTATTAAAAAGTGGCAGAAAGAGAAAAAAGAGAATTTAGTAAAACAGGATATATTCCCAAATATGTAAAATCCAATAGGAAAAAACAAACAAACAACAACAACGACATAGATCTCTAATGACATTAGTTGTTATATAATGAAAACATCAATGTCTACCGGAACATAGAAATTACCATTAAAAGGACCGACAAGATAGCTCAGTGGACTAAAGTGCCTGCTTTGGCAAGCGCAGGGAGCCGGGTTTGCTTCCTTGCATGCTCCACAGGCCCTGCTCCCAGAGCACACTGAGCCACTGCTGAGTCCGGCTGTGCTGGTGTGTGCCTGTAATCCTAGCACTAGAGAGGCTGAAAATAGGAGAATCACAAGTCCAATCTGTGTAGTGAGACCCTTACCAAATACATAAATGAAAAAAAAAATACCATTAAAATTATGGTAATACACAGATTTACAAGGTACTTTTTAATTCCATTCTTTACTGTGGCTGGGTATAATGGCTATTATAATGCAATCTTGAAGTTGTAAATTACTGCCTTTCAATGCCAAACCGAACCTAAATCCTGCATTATACCATCTGAGCTTGATTCTATGTATAGTACTTTGCTCTCCTGGAAGCTTCAATGATGCTTTGGCAATAAGGGATCCTGTACAGAGACTGAAAACAAACAAACAAACAAAAAAGGACCACTTTTCTTATCTTCCTGCTATTTTCATGTTCCAGTAGTGAAGTCGCCAAGTGCACGTCCACAACACAGAACATCTGTGTAAGCTTCTGTTGCCATTTCCATTTGTGGGGTCTCAGCCCTCTGCCGGCCGTCATGTGGCATGCAGGTTTTTCTGCTGGCCAATTACTAGCCAAGTGAGATCGCTTTTTCCTCAGCTTCATTCAGATGGTCAGGGACCTGTCTCACCCCAGTGGAATCCAATGACACTGGGTTCCTGGTGAATGGAAGATTGTTTCCCATTCTTTGACTTTCAGTGTATGAATTTCTTTTTTAATTTAATATGCTTCTTGTATACAGAATATTGTTGGATCTTGTTTCTTCATCCACTCTGCTGGTCTGTTTCTTTTGATTGGTGAATTGAGACCAATTACATCGATGGCTCTAATTGATATGTATTGGCATATCTTTGCCATGTTATTTTCCTGCACTTGTTTGTATACTTTCCCCCTCTATGTGATCGCATGTCCTGCCTGGTGACTTCTTTTGTTGTTCTTTGAATTGTGGTCATTTTTCTCTCTTTCTATAATATCTTTCAATAGCCTTTGTAGTATTCGTTTGGTGCTCATGAATTTCTTCAGTTGCTCTTTGTCATGAGAGTGTCTTATTTCTCCATTCATTTTGGAGAAATTTCTCCATTCATTTGGAGTTTTGCAAGGCACATCAATTTGGGTTGGAAGTTATATCCTTTCAGGACTTGAAATTCTTCACTCCAAGCTCTTCCTGACTTGAGGGGTTTGTGTTGAGAAGTCCGCCATGATTCTAGTGGGCTTTTTTTTATAGATGATCTGGTACTTTTTCTAACATCTCTGAGTATTCTGTTCTTGTGTTGAATTTCTGGGATCTTTATTATATATCTTGGTGTAGTTTAATTTTAGTCATGGCTGTTTGGAGTCCTACATGATTTATTTATTTGCATGTCAAAGTTTTTATCCACACTTTGGAAGTTTTCTGCTATTATATCTGTGAAGAGTTTCTTTTTTTAATGGCATTTGTGCTATCGAAAGCTTTCTCATTGACCCAAATCAATCTTATGTTATTCTTTACATCATCTTATAGCTGTTGGATTCATTTTTAATGGCCTGTTACTATTTTTAAGAGATATTTGTTTTCATGCTCACTAGCTGCAATTCTGTCTTCAAGATCTGATATTCTGTCCTCTCTTCATTCAATCTGATGCATGAACGTTCAGTGTAGGTTTAAATCTCTTAGATTTCTCTTTGGGTCTGTTTCATAGATTCCATTTCGGTCTTGTGTTGGGCAATTTTTGTTTCCATCATTTTTTATAAGCTCATCTATTCTTTTATCTATGTCTTCTCTAATATCTTTGATTTTAACCATTTCACTTTTTAACCTGAGAGACCATTTTCTCTATAGCCTCTCCACTTATTTTTCCACTCTGGTACTGTTATTTCAGAAACTTCCAGTTGTTTGACCTCCAATTTCATCCATCTCATTGCATTCCAGGCTTGTCCTTGATGTTCTGGGACCTGGGTTGCTCCTGTTTTTTTTTTGTTTGTTTTGTTTTGTTTTTCATTTTCTATTTTCTTGTTTTTCTAAATTTTATTTTGTTCTCTATGTTGATATTTTATGATTTCTTATGACAGCTGTATCACAAGTATTGAGGCTTCTCTAGGAGATATCTGTTCATCAGGAATGTCCTGTAGCTATGAGTGATTCTTTGTAGCTGTCCCAAGAATCTACCTTCCCAATTTGTAAAGGATGCAAAGTAACTATTTGGCTCAGCACCCAATCCTTTGGAACTGGATTGTGGTGGTGACTGTGACCCCATACTATCATATTTTTATTATACAGGGAAGAAAGACTAGTTATAACATGTAAAGACTAAAGTAGTATAGTTAGTAATAACAACAGTTTCAAGTACAGCTTAACAACAGATACACTATGTTAATTACTGACCTGCTACCTCCA
This sequence comes from Tympanoctomys barrerae, assembly GCA_002564285.1. Taxonomy (NCBI): domain Eukaryota; kingdom Metazoa; phylum Chordata; class Mammalia; order Rodentia; family Octodontidae; genus Tympanoctomys; species Tympanoctomys barrerae. The sequence continues at coordinate 7,431 of NDGN011426098.1, read as the reverse complement.
ACCACAAAAGCAAACTCTAAAGTTACATAACAAAACCAAAAAAAAATACCATGTACTTATATGCTGTGGTTTTTTTTCCCCTTAGTGGAGTTATTTTATCCTTTTATGGGGAAGGGGTGTTAGGATAGGCAGGGGACAGGATAAGGTGATGAATGAGGTCAAATATAGGAGAGTTAAAGCTGGAGGTAAAGGGATGATCACCCAAGTTCTGATAAATTGATGCACACAGGAGGGAAAGATGAAATAGAATGTAAAGGAGTAATCAGAAAGGGAAGCGACAATGCTTGTTCACTTGAAAGTTTAAGTGCAAAAAGTAATTGAAGAAAGAGAAAGATGATCAATAGAGAAAAAGAAAAAGAAAGGTGAAAAACCTAAACCATGAAAAAAGAAGGAAGAAAAAAAAGAATAAAAAAGAAAGGAAGAAAATAAGAGAAAAATACTCAAGAAAGAGAGAAAAGAAAAGAACTCTAAAAACAAACAAAAAAATCACAAAATACAAGACAAAACAAAATGATGTCCCACCAGACAGGAAAGGGCTAATCAATCAAACAAGGGAGAACAAAAGTAGTAAAATATCTCTGGCATTTGCTGTTCTCTGATAGCATCCCTGTCAGATCCCAGGATGTGCTGTATGCTCCAGCCAAGTGTGCCATGGTAACTGTGGTAGATAGGGAGCTGATCTTCGCCTCTGGATGTGCGGGCTGGGACTGGTCTTCCATTGGTGCAGTTCTCTGAGCCCAGCTGCTGGCACTTCAGGGCTGCTTCAGACTCTTCCAAGTTCCTGGTCTTACTGGTTACTCTGCCTGGCCGGGGACTGGCTGTCCGGGGTCTTATGGGTTTTGTTCCATCCACCAAAGGTGTGTGTGTGCACACAGGCCCACAGCCCGACCTTTCTTGGGCCTCATGGGGTCTGGTCTATACACATTTTTGTTTTATTTTATTTTGTTTTTATTTTTTATTAATTTTAATGAGAAATAAATAGCAATGAGACAGTTTCAAAGCAGGTCAGTAGGACAGTTACTATAATTAGTACATTGTATATTGTTGTCTTTGTAGTAGGCATACATATTTTAAAGTTAACAAAAATAAAGGCTCAAAAGTAGTTTTAATTAAATACTTGTATGCTTCTTAAAGAAAATGAAAATACATTTTTTAATAGATGATGGGATTTTGTTGATCTATAGTATACAAAACATAGGCCTTAGCGTCTCCATGGAAAAAAAATGTAACAATGTAAAAACAAAATTGCATTTACACAAACTGAAAACCCAGTTAAGAGAAGACAGCATACCAGGTAAGTACCACACCAAAAACATCACAAAGCAAGAGAGAAAGCCTGCTGCATTTACCCATGATAATTCGCTCTAATGAGGATTTCATAATTGAAGAAAATATCCAGCTTAAATTTTTTTACCTGAAAGGAAGAGAGAAGACTGCAATATATAGTTAGCAGCCTGTGTTTGGAGAGATAGACAATGAAGAGATTTTCAAGTTTTCTAAAAGAAAACCTGGATCCTCTCACATGACTCAGAGAAATGAATAAAAGAGTCCTCTACGCTGAGAACAGAAAAAGCTTGGCAGATGCCAAGGGCGTCAGAGAGAGGACAGTGCTACCGAGCGCCAGTAGAGGGAGGAAGAGAGTAGGATTTAACTACAGAAAAGGCATCAAAAAATCCCCAGAATTTGTACGTGGGCTGATTGGTGAAACTCTCCCCTGTACAAAGCCAGTCTAAGACTAGAAAGGGCGGTTAGGTTTTTAAACACACAACTCTCAACATAAATTGCAAAATCTACTAGAAAATGGGGAAACATGGCCCAATGAGAGGAACACAAAGAGTCTTCAAAAAGCAACACGGTCACATTAACTACTTGACAAATGTTTAAAAATTGTCACTTTAAAAATGAGCACTAAAAATGAGCAATAAACTACCTCAAATTGAATACAGATAGGCAAATAAAAATCAAGCAAGAAATGCATGAATAAAATAATATTTTAATTTTTAATTTTCTTTTATTAACAGGTCAGTTTATTATAAAAGAACAAAACTAAATTCTTCAATTGAAAAATACAATAATTGCACTGAAAACTTCACTACATAATGTGGAAAATAGGTTTGATCAGGCAATCAATCAATATATAGGTCAGTTTAAAAATATTGAGTCAAAAGAGTTAAAAGGGAAAAAAGGATGTTGAACATTAGAAAACAAAAAAAAAAAAGGACTCATGAGACACTTCCAAGGGGACAATTATATTCATTATGAGAATTGCCCAAGAAAAATACAAAGGATCAAAAATGTTGTTTAAAGAAATATTGACTGAGAACTTTTCAAATGAAATAAAGGAAATGGATATACACAGTGAAGAAGCCAAATCACCTGCAAATAAGATAAAATCCAGACATAACCTGAAATGCATTATAATTAAGTCATCCAAAGTCATATACAAAGAATGTGGGCGAGGAAAGCAATTTACTCAGCTAACGGGACCTCCCATAAGATTACTAGTGAATTTCTCATGACAAACTCTCAATACCTTGATACCAGAAGCAGAGAGTACGGAATACCAAAGTGCAGAATGAAAATAAAATGTCAAATAAGAATGTTATATCTGTCAAACTAGTGAGCAAATTTGAGAAATTAAGACTTTCAGATGGATAAAATTGAAGAAATTCACCTCTAGACCTATTCCCCAAGCAGTGCCAAAAAGAATCTTTGAAGTACAAACAATAAGACGCTATATACTTGTACAAAACCATATAAAGATAGTAACCTCTTTGATAAAAATGAAAACACAGTCAAATATAGAGCACTGTGGTATTATAATGGCATATAAGTCACTTTTAATTCTGGTATACAACATATTTCATCAACATTTGCTTCAAATAGTCACATACTTCCAAACTCATTTTATACAACTAGCACTACCCTCATTGATACCAGGGACATAAAATGATATTATAGGAAAATAACTACAAATATATGTGATTAATCCTGATACAAAGATCTTGGACAGTATATAAGTAAACAAAACCTAACAGCACACTTAGAGAATAATAAACCATGACCAAGTAGACTTACGATAGAATGCCAGAATGGTTCATACAAGAATCACCAGAGTAATGAACTACATTAAAAGAAAGGAGAAAAAAAGCTTAATTATCTCAACTGATTCCAAGAAAAGCATTTCACAAAACTATGCATCTCTTCATGATAAAACTCTCACAAAATTAGTAATAAACAATGTTATAGCTGAGAGCTGGGGTGTCTCCCACCCCCACCCCAATGTCTCTTGGTCTTTAGGAGGCAATTGGATGATCAGGAGAATAACTGACACACAGTTTGGTGGTGGGGTCTCACAGGAAGTTGAGTGCCACATTTCTGGAAAGGCATCTCTCCCTTCTCTACTCCTCCCTTCACTCTCTGCTGCCGGGTTGCAATGACGTGAGCAACTTTCTGAAGGGCTAATATTGCATATAGAAAGTTCTTCCATGTTCATAAGAATGCCCTGGCTTTGTTCTAAAGGTTAGATGTCAGGACTCATGGAAAGCACCTTGTCAAGAGGGGGATACCTCCTGACCTTGCCAGTTCTCAAGTATATGTTCTTTCTTATGCATATGGAAGACACAAGCATTTGTTCCTTTAGCCACTTGGCCAGTTCCTGGAGAAGCCAAAACTTTGCCACCAGTCTTGCAGACAGTTGGGACGCTGTGACTTTAATCTTAACTGCTATTAAGGGGGTAGGCCTCACCGGAAGAGGATCTTTGAAGTCTCACCTGTGGAGAGAAGGCTCTACCCAGACCCTTCCTAGGTGCAACCTTGAAAGCCATGGCCATTAAAGTGAAGCAGATGACTCCAGGATCCCAGCAATGAGTTTCTCTGGAGGTGACAGAAAGTCTGCATAGAAGGAAATTGAAATGATGAGAAGGGAGGATGGAGCCCACTGTTTGAAAAGTTTACATAGAAGAGAAGCCACATGCACAGGGAATCATGCACTTGGACTCAAACCCCACCTCCACAATACTAATTTTCCTTCAGAATCATCATTGAATTTTCAGTAAAGAGACTACTTCATAAGTTGTTGATCAGACTGGAAATTTTAGCAAGGAATGAATTAACTTTATATTATAACACCACATCCCAACTTTAAGCTCTGATCTTAACATATGGAAACATGAGATCTCCTTCTCTGCTTTTATCCCACAAGCCAAGTGCATGTCTTACAACAGTTACACTGAGGATTGAGTACATGGTTTACCTGTGCCCTGGCGGTTCTGATAATTTCCTTGTAGATCCTGAGAAGCATTTTGAAGGTTCAGTTCTGCATAGGTTATTTCCTTATCAGTTATTGAAATGAAGCTTTTATTGCCCTTAGGCATGCTTTGCTGCTTCTTTTGTTCCTTGACCTGCTCTCATTTCACTGTACTCTGGGCTGTCAATGAACTGTGATCTTACTGCCTCTGCTTCCAAAGTGCTGAGATTAGAGGCATATGCCATCAAACCTGGTTTATAATTTTGTTATATGTAAAAAAGCTATTTTCCCTGGTAAAAATAAATATCTCTGGATAGGATATTAAATAATATTCAACTATCACTGTGCTAGTAATTGAAATGCTAAATGACCCTCCATTGTGTTGCTCATAATGCAACCCTTTACTCATAATTATTTGTACTGTGACATGAATATTTGTGGTAAGTGACAAAAGCCTAAGACAATCTATATGGTGAAGAAAGGAGAAAATATTATTGAAATTTCATGTCATGAAAAAATGAGGAGGGTTGAAGAAGTAAGCTTCTTTTCTTCTCTTTCTTTTTTTTTGTATTTCAGGGAAGGGTCTACAGGGTGTTCAGGGTCTCACTACTAGGTCGGACTCATTGTGATCTGCCTGTTTATAGCCTCCCAAGAGCTGGGATTACAGACGCATACCACCACTCCCAGTCTCAAGAAGTAAACTTCTAAAATGAACTAAAATGATGAACCTAAGGAAAAACAAAACTTCAAATTTAATTCATCTAGTTTATTGTCAATGGAATTATTTTCTTTATCTTAGATTCTTTTTTTTTTTTTCCAGAACCAGGGATTGAACTCAGGCCCTTGAACTTGCCAGGCAAGCGCTTATTCTACTGAACCATCTCCCCAGCTCCCTGGAATTATTTTCTTCAGCCCTTTACATGGTACTAACAGAATGTGGAAATATTCCTTATCTGTCACTCCAAATTCTTTAACACTAGAATTCAGAGAAAAAGTTCAGCCTCTGAAGATACCAGGATGCTCTTCAATGTTTGAGGAAAGGATAAAATTATTAACATATTAGACTTTCATGAATAAACTACACATGCAGTGAAATGTGGGACAATAATAAAAGAATACTTAAAGCACATTAAATTGACATACTTATAGAAAATTATAATTAACAATGATATTTATATATTTATATGTTCAAATAAATACACAAACAGCATATTTAATAATATATGTAAATATCAAATATATGGAGTAATATTCAATTAGTACAAACTATATATACAATAATGTTGCCTTGGGGCTGCGGTAATGGCTTAGTGGAATAAGCGCTTGCCTGGAAAGCACAGGGCCCTGAGTTCAATCCCTAGTTCCACAAAAAAAAAAAAAAAAAAAAAAAAAAAAAAAAAAAAAAAATTGTCTTAATGATATTTTCTCAACATAAGTATAAAGATGAAAGTTAAAGAGCAAAAAAACATACACAACATATCACAAACCAGTAAAAAACTAACATACTTGATATATGACCATTAGAAAAAGAATTGCTATTGGAAATGAAGAAGCATTTTATAATGGCAGATTTATTATACAAACTACTGACAATGTTCTTTGAAAAATGCATGTATTCCAAAATGCAAGTTACACGTAGAATTTAAAAAAATAAATAAGTAAACAATCATTACTGGATATTTAAGCACTTCCGTAGTGTTGTTTACCACACAAGCAAATATCTTAGTAAGGCTGCGGAAATGCTTAACTGAGATAACCAACGAATATACACACTCACATATGTGCTCTATGCCAAAACAGAATACCTGTATTTTTAAATTCATATGGACACTTCCATAAATACATTATATTGTCCTAATCTCATGCATACTAATATAAACAAGTCACACTGTGCTAATGATGCAGTGACCTACTAGTCGAGTTTTCCGGGAGACACTTTGAATTTAAATTTTAATTAAAAATATGTAAAAGTTTAACATTTGTTCTTCATTCTACTTACTTCTAAACAGAAGATATAATATCTTCAAAAAAAATTATCTGATGTCCTAAAAATGAAGCCAATAACAAAAAGTTCTAAAAATTCTAGCAAAGAAATTATCACAATAAATGTTCACAATTTTATATGTTATACAAAAATATATAATACAACAACACTCCCTTTCATGAGAAACTGATTGCCCTAAAGGCAACATTACAGATGAAAAGAAATTGAATTTTTAGAGTATGATCATAATAAATTTAAGAAAAGAAAAGCTGAAATCAAGTACAAATGAAATAGAAAGCAAAAAACAGAGGCAGCACAAACTGAGACAAAAAACAATTACAGTACAGAAGATCTAAAACCAAAGGTATTTTCATGTAAAAGATATGATAAAATTGATAAGAGACTTTGGAAAAATCAAATTGGGAAGACACAATTGCTTTAAATCTGAGTTGAAAGTAAAACTATCATTTCACTTTCACATGTCCAGAAAATAATAAACCACATGAAGAATGCATTTTGATATCTGTATGACATAGACATTCCTAGAAAACATACACAAATTACCAAATGCAGTAACACAAATAGAATTTGACAGAAATCACATGTATTAAACGAAATTTCTTATATAAACCTTCTTATATAGCAATTCTAGAAACTACATGGAATCCATGACGAAGAGTAACATTTATAAATAACAGCTCCTCCACAGAGGCTTCTGGTTAGGAAGAGGAAGGCTGCTTTGGGACGCCTTGAGAAGCACGAGTGATGTATTCTCTTAGGTATATCATGAATAAGGAAAGAATACTTAATATACCACAAAAGTGCAATAAGGGATGGAAATTCTATGATAAAATCTATAAGAAAATAGGAATATTACAGAACTTTTTCCATATGTGAAAAGAGTTCATAAATCAGGTTGAAATTGTTTCCTCTACAATATAGGACAAAGCCTATGGGACACATGGAACCTTTACTACAGCTGCAACCTAACACTGGAAACAACAGCAGCCAGTAAAATTAAGTGAAGAAAAGGCACATAGGATTTACACTTGGAAAAAAAAACTAATATGATTCTTAACATATGAAGTAGCTGTTTATGGAGAAGATCCCTAAGAATATCTACTTGAATAATACAACTAGCACATAAAATCGGTGAAGTCACCAGATACAAAATCAGCCCACAGAGACCCAGTCACAG